>LTAE01002167.1:0-46287 GCA_001647135.1 Pontederia paniculata | reverse complement strand
AGAGTATATATTGTAATCCCAAGAGTCTTGGGAAGTAACTTTGGCCAAATTTGTAAACATTGAGAGTGCTTAGAGCTAGAGTCACAGTTCCCCTTATGAGAAGGGTCCAAGCGATCTTGAGCGATTACATGTAAGAGATTGTCTCCTTGTCCTCGTGCAAGAAAGGAGAAGCTGTAAGGGAGCCTTCGCCCTTGAAGAAGGAAATAGTGATCCCCGAAGATCTCGTGGGAGAAGATCGGAGCGGGGACGTAGGCCAGGAGTTCGGCCGAACTTCGATAACAAACTTCGTGTTTGTTTCTGTGTTTGTGTTTTCTCTCTTTACTCTCTTCTCTGTTTGTTTATATTCGTATATGCTTGCTTTCGCTCACATAATACACTAAGATTAAAGCAAAGAGAGTAAAAAAAATTTAATACACCAATTCACCCCCCTCTTGGTGCCATCCAGATCCTACATCGAGATGATATGACCTACATTGAATACCAATGTGAAAATTCTGGATTTTCAGAATAAAAGAATGAAGAATAAGATGGTGACGATGATCTAAGTGGCTTGGATGCATCATCAAGCCACATGGGAATTAGAAGAAGAAATACGCCGAGAATTTCCTTACTTATTTGGTAAGACTCTTACCTCTACCTAAATTCGAGGACGAATTTTATTCTAAAGGATTTATGATGTAAAGCCCAGAATTCTAATTAGAATAGAATTTGATTTTTAATTAATTAATCAAGGGCAAATTGGTAATTCTCTCCACCCAAACCTCTATATATAAGAACCAAACCTTCAGAATTTTCCCCTTTCCTCATTATTTCTGCCCCAGCCATCTTTTCCTCCCTGAAGCCTCTCTCTCTAGGTAAGACATGATCTCTCCCTCTTAAGGTTTATTGTTTTTTCATCTCCTCATTGTTGGGGATTCGTGTCAGAGGAAGGAGAACACACGGGGAGCGCATGACAACATTAAAGAGGAGAAGAACAATGAGGTTTTGACGCGGATTGCACTGGAAACGAGGTATGTAGGAGGGTCCTTAGGAATCCTCCATGAAAACTCATCTTGATGATTGAGACATGGATTTTTGGCTTTCATGATGATGATGCATGATCCGAAATTATTTTTTGGATTTTCTATCGATGTTTCGTGGAGAAATGATTCTCAAATCTCTAGTTTTTCGGACGCAGCCGACGAGACGCGTTCAGCGTATGGTGACACGGACCGTGTTCCACGGAACACGGGCCGCGTCCTCCAACGCGATCGCGCTAACTATGCTCTTCTTCTTCATGCCCGACGTCATTTTTGGCCGTGTCTCCGACGCGGATCGGATCGACGACGTGGCCATTTCTTTGTACTCATGACATCACGGATTCTTCTTTCGCGTTCGCCGATGCATATCGTGTTCGGTAGCGCGCTCGCGATGATGGACCCCAGCCGCGCTCGTCGACACAACCCGCGTCAAGTGACACATCCATGATGATGACGCAAGCTGCGTTCGCCGGCGGGGATCGCGCTTGGCGACACGCCTACTAGACATAACCCTAATTTCGGTCGCCGCGCTGGAGGACAACTCGGAGCGTGTTGGACAACACAGACCGTGTCAGGACTCCTACCCGAAGTCAATGCCCTATCAGATTCGGGTTCGTCGCTGTCGAAACGTTTCCTACAGACCCGACGCTGACCATGTTCTTCAGAACGCGGCCGATGCTGGAAGCGATGTAGCGCACATCTATCTTCAGGGAGAACGGTCCGTGTCATGCAACACAGACCGTGTTTGCGTGACTTCACCCGGGCCGTGTTCGCCGACGCGATCCGTCTCATGTGATTTCCTGCAGAAGTTCCTGTTCACGATGTGATGTATGTTACCTAACTATGATGATGATGTAAACACTATAAGGTGCTTATAGTAATATAAGATAAAAGATGTAATTGGCGGGGTTTCATGTACTCAATGCAAAATCGGAAGAAAAAAGAGGATGATGAGAGGGATAATGGGTGTAACTGCAGGCAAAACAGTGAAACCCCGGGGCGCGTGACTTCAAATCACTGCTGACCACTGTTCCAGTTGCACGGTCCTCTTCCATACTTGTGCAACAAATTCTGCTTGTAGTCTTGTACAACTACTGATGCCCATGTCGCATGAAGGTACATGAGGATCCCTTAAAACTAATGAAGAGCTCTTCACCATATGATGATAATGATTATGATGATGATATTAACCTGAAAAAGGAATTAATGATGATGCTCATGAATAATAATTTTCATGTCTTTTACGATGTTTCTCTCAAGCATGTTTTTATTATTTTATTTTATTCCTATTTGAGCCTTATATACTGGCATTAGCTCACGAGAGGTTCGTCTCTCCTACATCTGGACCCTGCAAGGAACTAGGTACTCTCTATGATAATGGTGGCGTGCACGTGCGATGCTCATGACATGCTACAATTGCACATCTTATCTTCTGATCTTAGGTTGATGATATATTAGGTTTCTATTGAGTTGTACATTCAAACTCATTTATTCATGTTGAGTCTTTGTCACTATTATGATGTTATATCGGATCAGTTTAGCATTTTATTTTAATATAGTAAATTTTTAGAAATTATTTAGTCTTCCGCTGATGTGACTTAGTTCTTGACTAAAAAGTCAAGAGTCAAGTCAATGATGTATGATGTGTAACGTCGCCCAAAAAGTTTAAATTTTGGAGGCGTTATAAAAACACATACCAAATAATAGACTATCACTAATAAAACTCTAATGATAATGTGAGGGTTTTGACTAGAGATCAAACAATGAAATAAGAAAATGATAGATTTAGGTCAATGGAACACTTGTATTTACAATCAACTTTCTTGTTCTTACAATAGAGCATATATTCAGGAAGGTTAATCTTGAAGTTAGATATAATGGCATACAAGAGACATATTTGAAGATATGAAAGTATATACCAGTTTCCTTCCTTGGGGGCTAAATTATTTTTAATGTAGTTCATTAATGATTTATAAAGTGCATTATGATTCAGAATATGTACATTTTCTAACTTGAGTCCCTAAGGTTTTCATCACTCAAAAAATTCTGAATTGTCTCTTACCTTCCTTAAAGGCTTCATTGGTCCGGGACATGAGTGGTGTTTAGATTCTCATTAGATTTAGGGATTTTTAGAACAGTGGATAGCATAATGAGAGAAATGATGATGGGGTTTCCAAGAAGAGAGGGCATGATAGTGGATGGTCCAAAAGAACAAAAAGGTACATAGAAATTGACGAGCTAAGTCAAGATGGCTTTCATCAGAAGAAAGAGAATACTAATACTAGTCTTGTGCATCGAGATGGTGTTTGATGAATCGATCCCCTAATGATTCATAATCGAACGTGCAAAAGGTGACTGGAATTTTGTCCTTACATGCATTCTTCTTCGAATATGATGTTTGTAAATTAAATGGCGTGGTGACTTTGATTATCATTCTCACCTATGATTTCAATATCTTAATTTAAATATTAAGATCTTTTAGAAATATGATTTTGATGATCTAAATCGATCTTAATTTTAATGTGAAGATCTTATTTATAAAATTTTAATTAGGGACGGACCCAAAAATTTTGGAGGGAGCCTTGTCCCTCCTAATTTTTTTTATGTATATTTATATATAAAAAAATTAAAAAAAATAAAAATATAATATTTCTATATATTTGCTCCTCCTAATTTTTGGATTGGATTTCTTACTGATCTTAATTTATGTCGTATAATCTTACGATCTTATTTGATTATATACAATCTCAAATAAATATTTTATCATTAAAAAATAATATTTTTTATTATTTTAATAATAATAATTAATATAGATGGAGCTTAATATATAATTCTTATAATTGATCAAATTGTGATCTATTAAAATATAATTCAAAAATTGAGTGCATTAAAAATATATTATTTTATCATCGTATGATTTTATGATGTTCGATTCGATCTTATGACTTCTTTATGATCTTATGCAAGATCACGATCTTGATAATCTTGCTCACTATCATCTTCTACTAGGACTTTGAGAGTCCGTATTTATCTTAGAAGATCCTCTTTAGAGGGCCAACTCAAAGAAATTATGGACAAGTCACTAAAGTTTTCTAACAGTTTAGAGTGTGAGGATAGATCCAAATGGGAAAAGGGAGATTGATGTGCATATTGCATTTTGTCAGGCTAAAAGGTGGTCAGGATGTAAGGTGCATATATGCCTATGATGTATGTCAAATACAAAGACTTAGACATGCAACACAATGGAAAACTCAAGGAAGACCGACTAGACGAGGAATATGGGTTAATTCATTATTACATAAAAGAATGAAGAAGTTTTGTAAATGCAATAATGATGGTATTTTCCGGATATTAGATCCGCCTTCGGCAATTCACACTTTATATGTTAAAACATATGAATTAAATTCGAATTGAAAATTGAGATTAGTTTGCTCTCGCTACAGTACTGACTCAAGTCTACAAATGCATAAGTCAACAAAGGAGTTAGACAATCAATTCTACCTGCGTTGACATGTGAAAGCTATTATAAAGGATTTTCCACATGAATTGTTCGAAATTCACTCAATTGAACTTGAAAACTAAAATGATTAAGGCTCTAGCCAAACAATTCTCATTATGCTGACATGTAGGAATGCACCGAGTTACTCATAAGAGTTTCTCTATTAGTTACCTTGAGGTCTCTTAATCAAGTTGCAGAGAAATACCAAATAAATCAAGGATGAGATCAACCAACTTGAATTTTATTGAGCAAAAGAAAGACAACGAGTTACTAGTAAGGGACTTGCCACAAGTTAATTTAGGGTCTTTTGACTTATTGGTTTGTCACACCCTATGTGTTGGGTAGTCTCTTCTGCCCAACCATGTTCAACTTTTCGGTCCATGACAATAGGTATGCTTTCTCAAGCTATACCAAAAGAAGAGTAGTACTCAAGGCTAGAAGAAATGCATTAGAGCAACAAGTAAGTCACATGTGATGTCTTTTAAAAACGGAAGGAGGTGATTGATCAACTCTTATTGTCCTAAGGTATGGGGATATCTAAGGCTCTTACATTAGTGTATCTTCAATGAAAACCAAGTTCCAAAATGATCTCTAGCCTTGTCACACCAGCCATCACAGGTAATCACATCCTGATTTAGACAGGCCTCTCGACCTTCAACTTGATTGTGCTTTTTCAAACTTATGAATGTGGGATGCCAACACCTTGAGACCAAGGATGAACAAACAATCAACAGAAAATATTCATGATCAAATAAAGGTACATGGCTGCAAAAATCATATGTAAAGCAAACTAAGTGAATTTATTTATAATCAAATGTAAGATAACTGAGATTCATGCATTGGGCTTCATTAGTCCTAAAATTTAAAGAATTAGCCACTCAAGTCCATTTAGGAAGTCAACAACATTAGGAAAACTACAATGAAACTAAAGATTCGTAAGACTAAGATAGTATGGGGGTTTACTTTCTCTGTGCACAGATTTAAAGACAACTTTCAATTTGGAGGGAGTAGTCCTTTTGTAGTCGTGAGTGTCGCAGGCAGTCTATGCGTTCAACCGCAAGCTGCACCCCATGTTTTCTGGGGCTTCCAAATAAATTGGCTACTTCCTTGGGTTCCAACTTCCAAGTCTCCTTATGTCTCCCTTAATTAATGTCAATAGATTCAAATCTTCAAGATCAGGTAGCCGACTTTTAAACATAGTAGTTTCTTTTTTCAAAATTATTGGTGGCTCTAATTTAAGAAAGTTTTCAAATTGCTATTTCCATGATTGTTGTCTTCTTATGGAAAATTTGGCTGCTTTGGAACTAATGCTGCTACTTAGTATTTTTGCTCCCTTTAGTCGAAATATTTGCAGCCAACTTTCTTTAATTAGATCTTCGTCTTTTTTAAAAAAAAAAGGTTCAAGAGCGCATAAAACTGCCAAATACGCTTAATTGCAGCAATTGTAAAAATGAAGGATGTCAATTAAGGAAAGTGTGCAATTGTGTCAAAATTTGGGAGAAAGTTGTCACGAGTCCAACACAAGATGCCATGGGTGCGATAGAAAAGGCAGCTGTGACATCACCTTTTGCCACTTTTTAAACAATATTTTAAAATCCGATCAGGACATCGACCCGGATAACTCGATGGTCAGGTCGGACCGATCGGACCGATCAGACCGGATGGTCAAATCGGATAATAATAAATTAATATAAAGTAAAACATTAGGTATAAAATTATAGTACATGAGCACATATTATTGATATAATAACATAATATTTTTTTAGTTCTAATTCACAATTTGTAATAGTACTTAATGATCAAAGATAAATAATAGATAATTATTAAATACTAATAATGACAAAGTAAATTATTTAGCTTTAAAAAATTAAACTAAACTTCTGGATTAATTATCTAAGATAATTATTAATTATTTTAGATTGATTTATTAAATTTTTTTATTTAACGTAATTATTTCAAATTTTACTTATATGACAAAGTAGATTATTTATTGCTTTGAAAAATTAAACTAAACTTTTATTTACTATTTGAAAAAAAAATATTTTTTTTGCCGGGTTGGTCAAACCCGCCGGGTTGAGCGGTTCAACCCGGGTTTTGACCGGGTTTGACCGGGTCAAAGCGAACAATTGACACCCCGAGTTTAGAGTGACTCATGGCCCGTTTTAGGCTCCGGACACCGATCCGACCAGCCGGGCCGGGCCGGATTTTACAACATTGCTTTTAAACGCTATACATAAGGTAATTTGTTTAGGTGATTTCCAAATTCCCTGTCCACCTAAAAAATGTAAGCACATTTGTCAAGTTACTACTCGAATTTGAGTGGTTACGGATTTCTCATGTGTAGCCTAAATGAAAAAAGAATTTGGAGGGAACTACTATAGTTTTAACAAGACTTCCTAGATATATTATCTATCTTTAGTTATACTTAGTTCTCTCCTTAAGATTAGGGACATGTCTTCTGACATAGGTTTTGTGAGAATATCAACGATCTTGAACTTAATAAGGATATGCTCAATGACAATGTCTTTCTTTTCTACATGCACTGTAAGGAAAACAGTGACAAGGGAGACAAAAGTTTCTCAATTTTTACTCGCTAAATATGTTTGCGAGTAATCAGAGTTCAATTACGAAGAAAAAGTTTGCTCACTAAAATTTACTCGTAATTAGTAATCAATTCTTTTCCTCACTAATCCCTCACTGTTTACTCATAATTTTTTTCGTCGTATTGTCGTTGAATTTATTTATTGTTTTTAAGGGAAAAAAATGATCTGTCAGATGTTTCATTGTTAATTCATCACTAGTTACTCATTGTTTTGCTCGCTAATTGATCAAAAATTACTCCCAATGTACAGACCAATTTCCTCACAAAAGCAAAAAAAAAAAGTTGTCGTAAGTTACCCATTGATTATTCAAAAAATCCTCGTAAAAGTTCTCAGGAATGACTCACAAAATTAGTTGCAAATGCCTCACAAAATTGCTCATAAAAAATTCTTTGCTATAGGCTCGTTAAGCATTAACAAAATTAGTTTTTTAAAATATTAATAAAATAGAAAAATATATTTTATATTTACATGAAATGACAATAACATCACACAAAACACATTTCAAATAAATATAACAATCATATAACACAATCACATAATGCCAAGTACATAGTCACATAATATACAATGCATCAAGTGCAAGGAACCATAACATACCCAGAGTCATCGTATCATAAAATAAATATCCTATTCATCATGATCTCAATCAAAAGGTGGAGGGGGTCCAATGACATACAAATCTCATAACTCCTCAAACATGGGCCTCACACTAGAATTTATGTACCAATGAACCATGGCCACTCTTCAAAAGGAATCAGAGGGATGTCACTTGAAACGAATGGAGGACTAACAATAGAAAAAGCACTAGTGTTGAAATATGTCAATGGTCCTATACCATGAAATCTCCATGCACTAGTAACTCTTGCAGCATCATGCCATACCACTACGTTGAACCCAATAAGCTATGAGGATGAGTTCTTCTATGCTAGAAATATATTATAACTCTCCTTAAAATGGTAATAGTTTACCTCACTTTGCATTAGTAAATATTATTTTTGAAATAAATAATTGATGGACTAAAATAAATAAAGGCTTAATAAAATATACCAAAAAATGTTACGATCTTGAGATAAAGTCATTAGTTTGTGCATCTTTTTGTACAGTTCTCAATAATTGACTTTACTTTTGTTCTCATATTCCTATAATAAATATTATCAAAATTTTGTCATTATCAAACTAATAAGTAATTAATAAAAAAGACAAACTTACCAAACATTATTTATACTCTACAAATCTCATTGTCATGCTATGTGTTTTGATGATTCAATCATAATTGCTCTGCTTTGTTTGTTTGTGATATATCGCTTTTTCCACTGTTCGTGATTCCTAAAAATAAGAAGATTTACAAAATATTATTTTAAGATTAAAATATAACCCTATTTTATACCTTTTACAACTTACAATTGCTCACATAACAAAGCCCAAACATCAATAGCTATCACTGTTGGCGGATTTTTTTCTCACTTCCGATATATTACCAATGGTTGCTTTTGTTGTAGCTCTATGATAATTGTGGAAGGTATCACTCAATCGATGAGAATATACTGATGAAAAAGTTTTTTGATTGTCATCTCAGGAAGACCTTTAAATTTAAATTTGGCCTACTTAAGCAAAAAACATTAGTCATGCGATGGCAAATCTAAATTATTGAATATTTAGATATATGCCCTGAAGTCATTGTACACGACTTCTCTCAAGTCTAAATTATTGAATATTCATATATATGCCCTGAAGTCATTGTAGATGACTAATGACGATATTAATGATGTCTCTAACAACACATCTTAGTATGAAAGTAGATTTAAGTAGTAATACATCACAAATAATATTTCAAATTAATTAAAAAAAGTATTGAACTTATAGCTTCATTTGTTCATCAACTATTAATGCCACTGGGAGGAATGACCACATATGATAGTTTCTCAAACCTGGCGACTATTGATTATTGAGATAAAGAACTCCAAAATATAATTTACAAGTTAATAATAAAACTATTCAATCAAAAAGTCAATCACACAGTGGCTGAGGCAGAAAATATTATCAGTGGGTTCACTAATTAATATAAAATTGAGATTTAAATTATTGTTATGATTATAATCTTTGAACTCATTTTTCTTCACAATATAAATACTAAGATAAATTGGAAGGTGAAGCGTCTTCTTGAAGTTCTAATCCTTATTATTATTTATCGTCAAATGAATAATTAAATTATTTTAATATAATAATTTTCATATAACTTTAATAAGAAATAATCATAACCAAGAATTTAGTACCTCATGCGAATGTGTCCATGAATTTCAAGAAGAGAAAAAAAATCTAACTAATTATATCTGTGATAAAAAGTTATGATAAAAATAAAAAAAGTTAAAATAATGAAAAATAATTAAAAAATCAGAAATGTACCTAAAGAGCCAGGAAACTTGAAGGACGAATGATTAAAGAAACTAAAAAATCAACAAATAAATTAATTTTATTACTTTTAAACTATTATTATTAATAATAATAGAATTTTTTTTGGTTATATATGATCACGATGAATTATGATAAAGAAAAGAAAATAACACAATTGCTAATATTTGTGATAGAAAATTTATGATAAAAATACATAAGTTAGATACACAAAAAATATATAAAGATTATAAATGTGCTTGAGTCGAAATTCTCAAATTATGAATTAATAATATAAAAAATAATTTTGAGGGGACGAGTGAAAATAAAATTTTATTATTAGAGAGAGAGAGAGAGAGAGTTAAGGAACTAATGATTGGATTATTTATTATCTTAAGGAGAGTTAAAGAATTAATAATTAAATTAAATATTTAATTAAACTTTTGAGTTCTCTTCTGTTCATTTGAGTGAAAAAATTAAAAGGAGCATTAAGTTAAATACACAAAAAAATATATAGAAAATTATAAATGTGTTTGAGTAGAAATTCTCAAACTACGAATTAATAATATAAAAATAATTTTGAGGGGACTAGTGAAATTGAAGTTTAATTATTTGAGAGAGTTAAGGTACTAATGATTAGATTATCAATTATCTTAAAGAGAGTTAAAGAATTAATAATTAAATTAAATATTAATTAAACTTTTGAGTGCGTCTGTTGATTTGAGTGAAAAAAAATTAAAAGGAGCATGTGATGGGATTCGAACTCTGGGTAAGTGGTTTTTTCAGGGAAAAGTCGACCAACACGCCAGCAAAAAAACTATGTCGAATGGTAAGTATAGAAAATACTTATGGGAGCCAGTGCCTGCACGTGCAAGCTCCAGCAGGCACATGGCTCCGCCCCTGAAATCACATAAACTACAACTATTTAATTTCTAGGTGTGAGGGTGCCAAATATGTCAACCTTGCTATGCTCATGTATTGAAGACATGGAACAAGCTCTACATATACTCTCCCACAAGTAACCATAACTTATATATATATATATATATATATATATAATGTTGGACTTTGGGTCCATGAAAGATCCAAATAGGTTTAAATTAAATTAAACCTAATTAATTTTGATATTTGAGTTTGAGATGGATTATATTATTTACATGAAATAAATAGGACTTTTCCATAGAGATGTGGAAGAAAAATAAGAGGAGGATATGGAATATGAAAAGAGAGCAAACAAAGGAATTTGTTTTCTTCGTTTTTTTAGTCCCTGATGCCATTGAAAAGAGAGGATAAATAAGAAGAAAAGAAACATTTGAGAAGACACAGAAGTTCTTCATGAAGAGCAAGAAATTAAGAACAAAATTAAATTGGGAGAATCTTTAAAGGTTTCTTGATATTGTGATAACAAAAAAAAATCACAATAATTTGGTGATATCATTCTTATTGATTATTTCAGGAATTTTCATAGAATATTTGCTGAATTATATGCATTCAATTATTATTTTAGATTTAGGTAAAATTTGAAAGATTTCGCCATTCCTTCTTGACATAATAAAATTAATTTGTGATTGCCCAATGATCTTTCACCTTCTTGTTGGAGTGTTTTTCCACGTAAACTTTGGTATTTATTTTGCTTGATATTATTTTCTGTGCACAATATTAGCTTGAATTGTTTAATTAGTTAATAAAAATAAGAAGGAGAATTCCCAACAAGTAGTATCCGAGCAAGATTGATTTTTGTGTGAATTAAATAAAGAAAAAAAAATTAGTGGGATGATCAAATTGATGTCGAATCATTATTCAGTTTTTTTTTTAAAAATTTGATAGACAATATTTTCTACTTCAAAGATTTGTTTGATCCTATTGAATTAGGCGATACTATGACAACATGAAAATTTGTTGATAGTTGAAAAAAGATGCACAGAAAGGCAGTTTGAATGATTAGGGTGAGAGACAAAAGTAAATATCCAAATACTCTACAAGCTATTGTTGTGGAAGACAGGGGGAGAGACAAAAGTAAATATCCTAAGGATAATGGTGATAGATCACAATCTAGAGAAATTTTTTTATGTTATCAATAAGGAAGATCATATCAAACAAAATTGTACAAACTAGAAGAAGCAACAAAATGAGAAGAAATAGAAAGATGAAAACAAGTAGAATACTAATATAGTGAGATTTCATATTTTTCAAAATTTTCATGTCATGGTTGAAAGAGAGACGAGAAACAAATTGAAATATCTTCACACTGATAGTGATGGTGAATATACCTTTGGGATGTTAAAAAATTATTGCTCAAAACATGACAACAAACATGAGAAGAAGGATTTAGAACTCCGCAGCATAATGATGTTGCTGAAAAAATGGTAGAACCATTATGGATAAAGTCAAATGTATGCTAAGGATGGCTGAGTGAAGCTACGAATATTGTGTACTACCTGATCAATAGATGTATTCTTGAGAAAGTGTGGACTGATAAGAGTGTTTTTTATTCTCACTTTAAGGTTTTTTGTTGCAGAGTTTTTACACATGAATAAAAGGAACAATGACTGAAATTAAATGACAAAACTCAAGAATGCATATTTCTAGGATACCAAGATGCCGAATTTGAATACTAATGCAGATATAGTGGATTCCGAGTAGGGGAAACATGTGACTTCTCCACTTCGCTGATATACAAGAGAGCATTATTTTTTTACTAGATATTCATGTTTTAAATATACGACGAGTACTAAAAAAGGGGAGCCAAACACAAATCTAAGAGAAATATGATAGATCAGTCGGCATGAAGAGCAAGTGATCATTCTTGATAGAGTATTTCTTTCTCATGGACTGAAAGGGAGATTGTTGGGCTTTAAGCCCATGAAAAGTTCAAATGTGCTTAAGTTAAATTAAAACTAATTAATTTAGGTGTTTGAGTTGGAATTAGATTATATTATCAACATGAAATAAATAGGACTTAGGGAGGGGGAAGAAGAATTTAAAGAGGCTGGGGCATATGAAAAAAGAAAAAAAAATGTTTTGTTTCTTAGTGCTTTTAGTCCCTAATTGCCATAGAAAGAGAGGATAAAAGTGAGAAAAGAGAAAACTTTTGAGAAGATGGAGAAATTCTTCTTGAAGTGCAAGGAATCAATATTAGGAACAAATTGAGAGAATCTTTGAAGGTTTCGTGATACTGTGATCACATAGAAATATAGTAATCAGGTGATATCGTTCCTCTTGATTATTTCAAGATTTTTCATATGATATATGTTGTTATTAATTATGAAATTAAACTTTGTAAAATGATTATGAAATGTAGATAGTTAAAATTGTACTAAGTCATTTAAAAATGTTATGATAATATTAACACTATTTATTTAGTGGTGTGTGTTATTATTGTACCTCGATGCAAGTTTTGTCTTATAGAAGATGGAGCTGAAGTGGAGATTTTGAGGAGTCCATTGTTGATGTGATTTCAGAAATTTTTGTCACATGAAATGCTAATTTTTATTAATATTTGGTGCCAAGGCAAAGAGATGGTGATTACCTAATTGGCGCCTTGCATAAGCGAGAGAGAGCTCCTATTAGAATAGCTTCAATTGTGCTAGTAAAAAATATGAAAATTAAATGTTCATCACATTATATATATTGAATGATTTTGAATGTTCGATTAATCCAAAATTATTATAATAGTATCTTGATGCCACAAAACAATATAATATCTTCGGAATAATGTGAGATGAGTGAGAGCGTTGGAACCATTTGATGTCACTATCTTAAGACGCTATTATTTTATTGATTATGAATATATGAGATAAGAATACATGCATAAAACTTACTGAATATTATTGTGTTATTTCGAACTTAGTTTTGCATATCTTATTTACCGATCAAGGTGAAAGAAACATGTCAAAGTTAATACATGCAATTAATTTCCTCTTACATCCAAAGAAAATTTGCACACATAACTAGTGTATAATGAAACATCAACTCTCATGAGAAAGTTATTGTTTATTTGGAGAATGATATGTCATATTCAAATATGATCAATGTTAAGACCAAAGAAAATGATATTCTAGCAAGTATTTGAAAAGATGTCCGAATCCACAAAGAAAATTAACAACACTAAAAGGCCTCATGACATTCATATAGACTTTGGAAGCATGGTGTCAGAATAAAATCATAAAAAGTAAGCTACACATGGTCAATAATTATCATTTTGCTCCTAATTGCACAAAGTCAAATATTGCTTTTGTGAATTTCGCTTACTTGGCCAAAGAACAAAATTGACTTTTCTTTTGTCGGAAACCACTAAAAGTAGAGCTAAAGACAAGTTATAGGTAGATATTTTATCTTCCAAATGCTTATTTATACCCCTTAATTTTCACTTGGAATGTATGCATTGTCCACATTTAACTTGGATAGTTATGACTATGTACTAAACTTTATTTGTTAGCATCTTGTATTTGTTAAAACTTTCAGCATTCAACATTGTGGTCTTCCTAAGTTAACTCTTAAACACCTCCTGAACTATAACTTTTTTTTTTGCATCTAACCTTAAATTATAAATTTACAAATTTTAGACCCAAAATTACTTTGAAATGTCAATCAAATCCTTTTGTTTGATTCCTTCCAAAATTCTATTAGCTTTATGTTTTCATAATTACAAAATCCTTGTGAACCTCGTTAAATCCTTGTGTCTTTTATGTGTGAATTCTCTCTTTCGTCTATTTTGCGTAACAAACTGGTAACAAAGCAAAAATCAAGCGAAGAGATGATGTCTCCCAACGTGAAGATAAAGAAGTTCACTGAATGGAATAGTTCGAGGCTATGACTAATCAAGATGCGGGTGTTTATGAAATAACATGAGATTTGAGCACTGCCCGCGAAGGCTAAATCTATGAAGATCGATTCAAAGGAAAAATCGAAAGAATTCGATCTCACATATTTGGCATTGTAGAAGGAGAAGGAGCACTCGATGATCCTATTGTTCTGGCAGATGAGATAATAATCGAAGTCTCTAATGAAGAAATGATGACTGGTCTATGGTTGAAACTTAAAAGTCCATATATGAAGAAGTCTCTCACCAACAAGTTGCTATTGATCAACCTATGTTCACCTTCCACATGCAAGAAAGTATCCCTCTGAAGAAACTTCTTGATCAACTAAAAGACCTTACTGATGGAGTTGAGAAATATTTATGATGAAGATGCTATCCTACTTTTATATTTTCTCTCCCTTCTTTGTTTGAGAACTTTGTTCAATCTATGATCGTCAAGAGAGATACTATAAGTCTAGAAGAAGTAAGATCGAACCTTCATACTCTTGAGAGCTTCATACTCTTAAGAGCTTCATTTCACCATGGGAGAGGGGGCCAAACCTTAATGAGAACTTTATAGCCACTCTATGTCCTCTGAGCTATGATGGGGTAAATTTTAACGAGGACGTTGAGACCCTAAGGGGATGTATTGTGACACGTGATAAATTCCACATGGATAAGATAAAAGAGAAATGTTGGGCCTATATATTAACATGTCTTTGATCCTTTGAGATGTGTTTTGCATAACAGTGCGAGTCAAGGTCTAAAGCGAATAATATCTCTAAAAGGATAGAATGTTACTGATTGGTATCAACACCACTCTATGCCTTTTGAGCCATGGTGGGGCAAATCTCAACAAGGACGTTGAGTCTCTAAGGGTCTATATTGTGACACTTAAACAAATTCTACATGGACAAGACACAAAAGAGATATTGGGTTTTATGTTTACATGTCTTCGATCCTTTGAGATATGTTTTGGAAAATCGTGTGGGCTAATGCCGATATATCTGATGAGACATGATGTTATAGATTGATATCAGAGTCACTTTATGTTCTTGGGTCATGATGGGGCAAAACTCAACGAGTACATTGAGTTTCTAAAGGAGTGTATTGTGACAATCATGGTTGTCAAGATTGCCATCTTAAACATAAGATTACGCGATCCTAACAGGTGCCAATGATCTCCATTCTAATAAAAGAATTGGATTTGTAGGATCAACATAATCGTAAGATCATTAAGATTCTACTGATCCTAAAACATAAGTTTAAATATTCTTTTTTTTTCATACCTTCTTTTAAAATAAATATATGTTATAATGATAATATATTAGATTGTACATTTTAAAAATTTATTTTAAAGAATAAAAACATGAAAAGATAATAAATGTTAAAATTAATTAAAAACTAAAAAAATAATTGGATATTTTTTTTATTTTTCTCTTTAGAAGTATAAATTATATTGCATTATCTTTATAAAACTTTATTTTTAAGTACAAATTTTTTTAAAGCGACAAATTAATAATAAATGTAAAAAATATTAATATATATTTAACAAATCATTATATATATATATATATGTATAATTTAATATATATATATATATATATATATATATATCAAAAAACATATGTAAGATCTTACGATGATACGTTCTAATGATTTTCGATATTATCATCCTTTTCCGATTTTAAGTAGGATCCTGATCTTGACATCCGAAGTCAATAATATCTGATGGGGTAGAATGTTACACGATCTTCTTGAACTAATTACATATAATAATTTATTTTATGTCGGCTTGCGAATAATAACAATGTGATAAAATTTCATGCACATCAAAATAAAACATGTGAGATTAGAGTGCAAATTTATTCCTTTTACGCTTCTTGTATCTATAGCTAATTACTTAGGTTTATATACATTTTTTATGTTTATCAATTACAGATAATTCATTTGATGGATTCTTGCAACAATAGTAATCCTCTAATTTTGGTGAATTTTGAACTAAGGAGTTATTGTTCCAAACTATCTATCCTCGTTCATTTATAGAAAAATATCCAAGTTCAGATAAACTTCCACAATAAAAAAAAATCTAAAACTTCTGAAACCCGTAGCCCTACAATGTCTGAACCAACAATTTAGTAAGGATATTAGGAAAGAAGAAAAATATTCTGGAACAAAGGGAATAGTTAGATGGTAGTTAATATAGGTTAATAAAGGGAACAATTACATAAGGAAATAAACCACTTATTACAAGCAAAACTAAAAAAATGTGTCATAAATTCGTGAAGTGATTATCAACAATTAATGCCAGATATTAAGAACTAGAGAGAAAAATTTTACCTTGCTTGATATTAAGGAAGCTTTCCATATATCATATTGCATTCAAAAATTATTCAAATTAGAAAGAAAAATAACATGAAAAATATCTTGCACACACTAAATACAATTTTAAAAAATTATAATTAATATAACACCCTTGCAACAGGATATACATATATAACCATAATATGAATTAATCTTAATTACCTTAAATATACATAGAAGAAAAGGTGGCGATTAGATTTCCAAAAAAATAATGATAGGTTTTAATTTTCTAAAATTGTTTAAAAATTGAATATTAATCTTGTCTGCCCAATAAAACCCTCTCTATGTCTCTAGTTTTAAAGACATCGGATCTAGTGAACAAATCCTTGTCGTCGGATGTAACACCCTAAACTTAGGTCACCTTCCAACACAGATCATGTCCGACTAGGACACAAACTATGTTGCCAAAGTCGAAAATGGGTTTTAAAAGAAGACCCAACACGGCTGAGTCTGTAGAGGACGCGTGCCGTGTTGCTAGTAACGAAAACGGGTCGTGTTCGAAGTTAACACGGGCCATACTAGAGATGGAGATTAATATTTTATTGGAGTTGACACAGGTCATGCTGGAGATGGAGATTAATATTGTATTAAATTAATTACGAGATAAAATTAAAGAAACAAATTTAAGTTAATATGGGACTAAATAAAAAATAAAAAAGATTAAGTTGATTAAGACTTGGATTAGAACTGATTTAAAGCCCAATAAAAGAGGGTTAGAGGGGGTGAGGGAGTCTCGTTATCTCTCTCAAGCCAATGACAAATTCTCTCTTCATGTCTCTCTCTTGAAGCACTAGAAGGGGACGAGGCCATACCAAATAAAATTGAGGCATAGGGAAACGAGGAGGAAAAATACGCACAACAAAGGTATGTAATAAGGAGGATCAATGTTAGAGTTTCTCATATACGTGTGATAAAAAGAATTTTAATGCATAAATGATATTATGAGTGGCTTCCTGGAGACCGAACATGGACCCTGTTCGTTCAGGACACGGGTTGTGTTTGTAGATGTTGAGAACGACCGCGTCGTGTCTCGCACATGACGTCGGAGCAAAGGAGAATGGGCCACGTCACCCCTTGACATGGGCCATGTTCCCTAGTCGAAGACAACACCGACACTACAACAAACCCAGCACGAACCATTACCTTTTTGGGCACGGGTCGTGTGGTCGGGCGGCACCTAGCAAAACGTCGATCGAGCACGCACCATGTTCTGACTGACAACAGGTAAGAACACGACATAGGCCATGTCTTATCCTAACGTGGGTCGTGTCTTTATGGAGATGAGTCACGCACACAAACACTAGAAATGGGCCATGCCCTATGGGGGCACAGGCCGTGTTCTGATATAATAATAGGTTTATAATTTTCTTGATTATGTTCTATTTAAGTTGTGTGATTTCATGCTTTGAAGATGATTGTATGAGTAATAATTTAGGAAGGAGCTTGTGCCTAAAGTCTAGTTAAAGATGAAATGAATCTTGCATGTGTTTGAAATTGCATGGATGATACATTGGCTCCCAACGATGGCAGGGTTTACCCTGATGGCATGATTATATCTTGATGGTGGGATTTGTCCCAATTGGGTTCCTTCGGGGATCAAGTTTATGATATTTATTTGGGTCATCGAGAAAGACCCCCAAGGCCTAGCTAGCCTTGACGACACCAGAACCAAAGGCAACTACCTTCATGATGGAATATGCTCGTTCAAAATTGTATTGTATAACTAATGAAAGACAAGTCTATTTTCATTCAGCTATGTCGTGATGTGGTGGCTTCACATGATTAGTTTTAGATTGAGTCAAGTCTATTTTCATTCAGCTATGTCTTTTCTTTATGAAATAATATAAGCGGATAATTTATTTTGGATTATTATTCTATTGGCTTCCACACATGATGTTATGGTCAAAAGTAAAGTCAAATAAGTATGTTGGTAACGTCTCGGGAAGGGCATTCTGCTAGGCAACAAGGGTAATCTTCTCGGGTGCTACATCAGAGATAAGCTGCTCTTACAAAATTTGTTGTTCTTCAACGGCCACATTACTGCTCTTACTCCTCGCCTGTTTCGTCTCTTCCGGCACGTGTTCCACCATATTCGTTCGTTATTCTAATGCTTTGTTTTCCTGGGTGATGCTATTGCTTTTTTGTAATTAGGTTTATTCATTTCTAGAACACATTCTTGGTATCGTTTGGGTTTAGGGTTTATGTTGTTTATATACGTTCATGTGTTTCATGAAGGATCATATGTGTTTGTGGTTTGAGTAATGATTTGGCTCCTTGTTTAATGAACCACTTTTCTTTTAATAAGAATCTTGATAGCCTCTATGTGTCTTCTTCTTATTTTTTCCTGATGAATTTTCCCAATTTTTTTAGTTTGATTTCTTCCTTTGTAGGCTTTCCCATACAAGAGTAGATCAAATTCCACCGCCGACTCGTTGCCAACGTTGTATCCAGCTGCAAGATCCTCCTAAAAGACAACACAAGCTTGTCCTCCCTTCCACCTTCCATGTTGTTGAAAAATAAAAATAGAGTGCACCTGATTAGGGAAGAATGCAACAAGGACGATATGGTTGTGCACCAGGGAGAGACGATGTCGATGCCCAATGGCATTCCCACATTCACCGTGAATGTCCTCAACCTCTGCACCGGTGCATGCGAAATGATGCACATCCACCTTAGCTGCGGCTGGTTCTGCTCCGCCCGCCTCATCAACCCCCACGTCTTCCACTGCCTGGCCTACGTTGACTGCCTCCTCAACGAATGGCCACCCTCTGCCCCGGCCTCCTCCATCTCCTTTCAATATGCCAACTCCCATAGCTACCCTCTCTCCATCAGCAACGCCACTTGCGACATCCCCACCCCATGATGCATGCAGATGCACCACTCCCTCCTTCAATGCCTCTTCCACTATATTTTCTTCTCTTTCTTTTATACTCTCACATGGCTCATCAGACTGGATCTGTCATTTTCGTGTTACAACCAACCATTTTACATTTTTTTCTCTTTTGGTAAAGAAGTTATAGGTTTAGACAAATCCCCCTCGTAATGTAACTTTTTGAGGTACCTTTATATGCTAGTATTTAAAAGTTTTTTAATCAGAAGTTTTCAGAGAATTTAAAGTTTTTTTTTCAAACAATGATCTAAATTTAAGCCTCTTACTTGCTTTCTCTATCTATCTCTCCAGTACCTTTTTAATATATAGTTAAATTGCTATGACATTGATGCTGTGATTTAATGTACTGTTTACTATTTGACTAGTCAATAAAAATATGAAATAATATAAAACTTTATCATAAAATATGAAAATCTTACATCAATCTATTGTTTCTCCAATGAACTATGTCATAACTATTACTACTAAATAAAATCTAAATCAAAATAGACACTCAAATCAAGGACCATAACCATGTGCAAGTTGCTTCCATCACGAACATCCATTGCTATCCACACCATCATCATCATCTATGCAGACCCTTAACCGGTAGGATACATTACAAAGGAGGCAACTCTCTCATGAACTATGATACTCAATATGTAAGACATATAATATCACGGCCCTGATTTAAGCCTTGGTTTAACTCGTGAATCATGACATATCATGGGTGATCAAATAAAATTACGAAAATATGATTTAGTTAGAGACAATCATGGGAATAACAAACCATGAATAATAAATATATTGCAGTTAATATCGAGAACTAATACACTCATAAATAACATTCCCTTACAATTTATATTTGATCTTTCAAAGCAACACTACACAAGATTCTTACTATACAAACTAGTTCTTTTTACAAGGAACAAAATTACTCTTACATCACATGAATACTACTCTCCCAAAATCCTAACAAAAGGAAATGAGAGACAAAAAGATCCTCTACAAAGGATGTCGAGAGAAACTTGTCTCTTATATACCTTGCCTTCAAAAGAACTCTACAACCCGTCTAGGCTATCAACTGGTATGATTCAACAAGCCCTAATGATCTAAAAAATATTGAAACAAAAATGTGAGGGAACACCAGGTGATGTGATCCAACAAGCCCTAATGATATGAAAATATTGAAACAATGATATGAGCAAACAACAACTCAGTAAGTTAATAACTCATAGTCTATGTGTTACTACTAATTAATTCGTAGACATGATAAATAAAGCATGTACAACTTAATAACGTAATAAACAAGAAACTTTTATAAAGTTTACTTTGAAGTTGCAATAAACCTACTAATAAGTACCAACATATTAAAAAATATATCAAATTTCATTAAGTGCATATCAATCTTATGTATGCGATTATGCATCAATCTCACCAACTAGCCAGTTTGTATAATAATTATGCTTGCCGGAGAACTAATCAGAAAGTGATAGAATAGATTCTAAAGGAGGCTCCTACAGATCCATATAGCTCCACATGGCACTTAGCACCATTCTACTTCATCCCATTATTGGGGAATCAAATTGATCAGTTGGGATTCTAGAGGTGGCTCCCATCGTGAGTAGTGATGTAGCACGTAGCTCCAACCACCGTCCATGCGAATGCATGATACAAACATATGAATATGAAAGATCAAATCATATTATTCACATATAGCAAACATCAGATTTTGAATCATATTGATCGGACATTCAAATGAAACTAGTGGCACATCATGTAAATTCTTATAAGATATCTTTATTTTCATAAGCATAAAAGCATGTCAACCATTACATACATGTTTTTCATATTATATTACTAAGAGACATGTTCAAAACATATTAGATTCATGATCGTACCGAATTCAAAAGTGTGAATACATATGCTAGGAGAAATCAACTTACCTTATAGGATAACAACAAACGTAATTCTCTCTTCACGTATCTTACTCCCCTAACTTTAGAATAATAACATATTTAATATTATTATTATGTGAATGCTAAAAGAAAATACATAACTTATATTATACAAGTTTAAACTCCACCATTTTAATTTTGCTTGAATACATACTTCTATATGATTACAAAGTAAAAGTTTTAGATTTTAATTTATTAAGGTTTGATTCAAAAGCAACTAACTTAAATTATGTGTTGATTTCATACCTTGGCAGACTAAGTGACACTCATTGTACAATTTATATAAATTCGTAGACAACTTATTTATCTATTATTGTAATTTTCTTTTGAATTAGACTTCAGAAAGTTTAACCCATAAAATTATTAGAATTTAGTTTATTTTGGAATGATCACAGTAAATTCAAGCATCTAGCACATGTACTGTTCTCTTTCTTTATTTTGGTAGACAAACATGAGTACACTTAATAATTTATAACTATAGCTATACATGAAATTTTGAGTTAGTTCCAGCTGGAATTAAATCCTGACATTAGTAAGTATATCATGAATAAATATCAAACAAAAATTTACATAATGAATTTAATAAGAAATTTTCAATTTGGACTAACTATGGCATTTAGACAGCAGGGTAGACCCTTAGACATTAGTACATAACTTTCTCTATATATATCTAATTGACATCATTCTAAAGGTCATGGAACCTAGACTCAAAGAGGACTCGACAAAATTTATTTCATAATTTTTAAAGATCCTGAAGACATCCAAATCATTCTACAAAGTTTCAGCATAAGATTTGTCCCTAGATGAGGTTGTTCTGCTTCACAATTGTCATGAGATTGGGTCTTGTTCTACTTGACAATTAAATTTGGTTTATGAATAAATGAAATCTCCAAGAATGAAAGATCTCTAGATCAAAAAATTCTACAACTAAAATTTGCTAAAGAAATTATATATATTTACTACAAGACAATCCTAGGATTCTTCAATTTTGCTTTCTTCCAATTATTCCTTGTAGGTTTTTGCTCTTTCTCTTGGTCAGGGTGAAGATGATAAAATAGTAAGAAATAGGTAGTAAAACTCTCTCTATATAGGAGATAAAATGAGGATTACCAACCTTTAAAGTCGGCTACATAGGATGTGAAGTTTACCCTTGCACTTGGGATTATTTACATGTAATGTCATTTAAATAAATGGTTAAATAAATAGGGAAAATGCCAAATCATTTACTTAAGACATTGCATGTAAATAAGAAAACTACCCCCCATTTGAATTCAAATAAAATATTTAGAAAAATTAATTGTCAAATAATCAAAATCTAAATTTTGGGTCGAAGGACAAAATTGATAGTTTTATAGATTTTCCATTTTGGCACATTTAGCTAATTAAAGCATCACATAAAATTCATTAAAAATCACATTTAGCATACTTAAACATAGGGGAACAATTATTGGGACTTTATTTTTCTAAATTCTAATATTTTCAAAAATCATGTTTTCATGCCTTAAGCGAAATTCGTCGTTTCTGCACTGCAACAACTAAAGATGAAGTTTGTATTTCAGCTCCAATATCATAATGCACATCAGTCATATAGCATAGTGTTAACACATATAATCTTATATGAATTAGGTCACATATATTACATATAAACACATAAATATGACAATTCTCAATAGAATGAATCATAACATATAAAGGGACAATACATAATCGAGAATCAATATAATGTCAATAGAGAATATTACCTTATTACTATAAGGCCAATAAATGAGGAAATAATCCAATGCCCATCATGACATTGTCTCTATGTGATGAGGTCAAGTATAAGGAATAATCCATGACCAACAAGTATCTCTACTATTCATAACGACAATCAATTATGATTAAATTCAATGCCGATATCAATGATTGTCACCTCATTATATAACCCATCCTTTTATTTTACTTAATAATTCTTTGCAAGGCTTTGGCTTTCTTTCAATGCAATGCTCTAGTTCAATACAATACTTTGATTCAATATGCTAATTCAATGCAATGCTTTGATTTCAATGTCTTATCTTTGAATTATCATATTATTGACTTTGAAGTGACTTTGCAATGATTTTGAGATAGTGCTCATAAGCTCTTAGGAGGTGCACCGACACAATGGTCAGTGATGCTGCACAAAAGCATAACAAATGACCATAAGGGGGAGGATGCTCGAGAGTACTCTTCTTTGCATGGCAGGGAAAAGGCCATACAACAGGAACTATGTAGCTTTCCTACACTACTAGTCCTTAACAATGCGATGAATATATAGCTCCCAACAATGCAATACATGACAACCTCAACTTTTATTACTTATCTTGTTCAATCGTTATCTTTACTCAGTATGTAGTTAACACATAAAAGGACTTTAAAAACATTCAATATGAAATCAATGTTGTCAAGGGAAAACTTGTTTTTTATGATATTTACTCTAACTGAATACTTCTAAATTGACATGACCCATAACACATCATTGAACATGGGGCGACAACTAGATGAAATCAGGGGAGTGGTGGTCGAATGTGGGCCAGTTGGAGTCAGACGCGGCCTTGTGTTGAGTCCAAGAAATGGGCCACCTTCTCACATCAATGCAACGAATATGAGACGCGAGTTGTGGCATGGGTAATGTAGATCGTGCCTTGTACAATCATAAATCTCGTTCCGATAGCGCGGGTTATGTCAAGTTTAGACACAAACCATGAACACCTACGCATTAGATGAACACAGAGTGTTCATAGGTCACATCAACGGTTCATCTTTCCAACGTGGACCTTACTTTGACATCTGATCAAGTATGAAATTATGAGACACAAGTTGTGTCTTGGATGATGTGGATCGTGTCCTTGACATTATAAGACATATCTTGTTAAACAATGGAGCACGACCTTAACGTCGATCATGTGTCACGGACCATGTTAGCCCCGTTGTTGCGGGATCGATGAGAGCTAATGCGGGTCATTTGAAGTAGATGCGGACCACATTCACTTTGACATATGTGAATTGACACCTTCATCAAGCGATCAAAACCTAGATTCTCTTATAGAAAACCTCATGAAAACAATATTCAATCTATGATAAAATCGAGGAATCCACTCTAGTATTTGATACAATGAGGCATCATGTTAAATCATAATTAAATATATCAAAACAGGAACCCTAACATGCTTCAACTAAATAAGAAATTTGCATAGGAACATACCTTGATCGTAGATCTATTACCGATGTTGCATCTCCTAATGTTCATTCTCTTCATCACCTAATATTCTTCTTCTTCAATTATATTGTCGCTGATCGTTGCTTCCCTCTCATTGACATCCTTTGAATCGAGGGAGGAAGAGGGAGAGAGAAAAAAAGATGACTGTAAGAAAAAATAATAACCCTCGAGAAAAATTCATGGAGGACTCTAGCACTTCATATTAGGTTAATACAAAATTATATTCGAACTAGAAATCAAATAAAATTTGGACTCCAACCTCCTTGTGCAATATGGACCTTGTCTGAGATGGACATGGTTTGTATCCTCCTCTTTTTTTACTTGACGTCGGGTGTTACATAATAACCTCCTTAAAATAAAATTCATCCTCAAATTTGGATGTATATAGTTGAGACCTAGAAAATGGTTCACATCTATCTTTTACCTCTCACTATAATATGTCACTACTTAATTGCTCTAATAACTTCTAATAACATGAATAATTCTCTTTATTTTCCTTGTGTTTGGAGTATTCATTGAATGTGAATCATCCTTACCTAGAAATAATTCAATGATAACATTATTTATATTCTCCATCGAGCTTGGTAACTCTTCATTGATCATTGTGAATTTCAAATGATAAACATATTCTTAAGCTTCATAAAATTCAATCACCAACTTGACATCTATACCTTAGGCATGTCTAGGACATTTAATAAAGCTTTTCAATTTTTTTTAACTACATCTCTCAATAATGTATGAGGATGAAAGACGTTTTACATCATCCGGTGCATAATCCTTTTTGATATGGTCACATAATAACCATGGCCAAAACATTTAATCCAATCTTTTATTCCTCAAGTACATTATCAAGGTTAAACTCCTAATAGATCAATAGTACAAATGTCTTATCAAAATTCTATGCTCAATATATGGAACACGTCATATGATTCAGATGATCGATAACCTCCTTAAAAATATCAATATGCATTTATTAGTCGATATTCTTTTTTTCATTCATAACCCCCTCATCATACACAATGTCAATCGATAATTCCCTTGCCACACTTAACTTTTGCTTATATCACGTATCATTATCATTCCTAATTACCCACCATACACTACAATGTTGACCAGCATAATTGTCTTTCATCATTCTTTATCATTTATTCATCACATTGCTAGCTAGCCTAAGCCTCTATCATCATCCTTGGGAATACATGTTTCCTCAATCCTCCATATTATCGTGTTTGGCTAGCATTCAGTCTATCTCATACTAATCAAATCCTTGAATATTACTCATGGAAGGTCATCTCCACATAGCATTCATTTTTCTACATCCTTTGTAGAGGAGAATCTTAGGTAGTATGGGGACATCATAATTTATCCGAGTATAAGATTAAGTTACTGAGTAATGCATCTTAATCATATTCCATGTTTAGCATTTTGAATAAAATAAAAATTATTCTCTAGGCTTCTAACATAATTAGACATCTTAATGCATTAACCTCTCTTAGGTCCATACCTCATGGATCCAAATAATCTATGTGACATAATTCATGATGCAATAAACTTTTAAACTCATTATATCGTTGATCAAGCTTTATGATCAATTAAACTTCACACTTTACTTGAGGCGTGGACAATACTATCGTCATTAACTATATTCCTTTTGGAGAAAATTTTGTTAAGCACAACTTTCTTGTTGCCTCAAGAATCCAATGGACCATTGTTATTCTTAAGCTATTATAATCATCCTAAAAGGATCATATCACTAAGTATTCATCCAATCATTTGAATAATCACATCTTACTTCACATGAGAACTTAGGGCCATTATCAATATGAACTATAAGTCATTCGTCCCAATCTCATAGATCCTCTATTATATGAAGATCTTACATTATCCTATAATAAGTGTAAGATAAAATTCATAGATATATCCATTCTTCAAATATCATATCATAATTCTATTATTACATTATTTGGCATATTTTGTAACTCAATTATGAAACTATTGAAGGCAACACGAGAAGAGGTAATCATGCTAATAATTAGTATTCATATATCCTTTCACTCGAGGTGAAATCTAATCCTATGAAATGGGGATCATGAACTCTTCATTCATACATAATACATGAATAAGATATTAATGTTCAATATACCCCTTTGGAGCAAATGCACACGATCTATAATCATAACATGATAATAATTTACTATACACTCCAAATTTGAGTGTTCCTTGATCTTACAATGATCCACTATAGTCATACATTATGATATGTAAGAAAATATCTTAACATGACATAAATAGGTCTCATCAATAAACTCAATGATTCATGCCAAACTATGTTCTTTTTCACTCATTCTAGAGAATTCTTCTTTGGATCACATTGATTATTAGTGATAGCACCTTAACATTGCCGATTGGAAGAATATTAATATAAGAACCATTAATACTTTATGGTGTGACATTGTTATTTTTTTTCTTAATCTAATCTCTCATTAAATCACTTGAGTACCTTCAAAATATCAGCTTCACCACTTGAAAATTTCTAATGTGGGACGATAAAATTCTTCCTACACAAAACAACCTATAGAATTCATGGAACAAAAACTCAAGTTAGACCTCATCATATGTTATGCAAAAAAATCATCATCTAGTTCCTTTGAGGTTCATTTCTTATCCTACAGAATTTAATTATGCGGATTCCAACTTCCCTTGAAGGCATCCTCTTCCTAAACATTACATAGAAGTTTATCTAAATTTATATCAATGCAAGTGATCCTTTTATCTTTGTTATTCATAATTCAATCTATAAGAATTCCAGTTTTATCATTCTAGTTCCTCGAAAAATACTCACATAAATTTCTAATGTCTAGCTTATGTCCATTAAATGATCTTTGAAATTCTCCAATCATTCAATTCAATTCTCCTTTTATAGTTTGATAGTTTGTAATCTTGGTATCAATATCACCTTCCTACTTAATGTCATTCTTATCACTTTATATTTATTTGCAAAGATCACATCAATAATTCTTTACTCCTCAAAGACCCTTCTTGATTAATCTTGTCACTAAATAACCTTCCTACTTCTTGATCATAGTTAATCAAGTTATATCATTAATTGGTATGACGTGACATCATACACAATTTCTTAATCATTACTTTTAACACATATGCCTTTTATCAAAGCAATTCAATTTCCATGAAAACTAAACCCTAGATCGTCCTCCATGTCTATTTCATCATCGATGGAATAGTAAATCTTTATTCCAATTCTTGAGTGAGGCATATCATAACATCAATCAATTTTCTTTTCATATTCTTTAAACCATCATGATCAAGAGACTTAAGAATCTTTTAAAATCTTCCATTGTCTTGAAATTAATGTTTAGATCAAAACCCATATTTGGATTTGTGAGAGAAAATTTATTACTCTCCTTAATATACTTAGGTCATATATCTGAACAATTATTGGTAAGCTTCGGACCTTACCTAACATTTACTTAATGGCGTGGCGACTGCTCATGATGCTTGCACATGGAACTCTAGATATAATGGGACCTCAAGAGAGTCTCAACTTTAGGCTCTGATACCTTACTGTCACATCCCAAAAGCACGCCTTATCACGTGGCACAATGCTCTTCGAGACGCTACGACATCTATGCTATATGGTTGACTATTTGACTAGTCAAATAAAATGTGAAATAATATAAAATTTATCATAAAGTGCAAAAAAATTACATCAATCTATTGTGTCTCCAACGAACTATGTTATCACTATTACCACTAAATAAAATCTAAACCAAAAGAGACACATAAACTAAAAACCATAACCATATGTAAGTTGCATCCATCACAAACATCCATCATCATCCACGCCACCATCATCTATGCAAACCCTTAGCCTACAAAATATAATACAAGAGAGGTTATTCTCTCATGAGCTATGACGCTCAATATGTAAGGCATATATGACAATTTTCAATAAAATGAATCATAGCATATAAAGGTCAAATATGATGGTCAAGCATCAATATGATGTCAATTGAGAATACTATATTATTATAAGCCCAAGAAATGAGGAAATAATCCAAGGCTCATCATGAAATCATATTTATGCATGACGCCAACTATAAGGAATATTCCATGGTCAATAATAGGTATCTCTACTTTCCATAAAGGCAATAAATGATGATTAAATCCAATGCCAACATCAATGATATTCATCTCACTATACAATATATCCCTCTTTTTTACTTTGCAAGTAATGCTTTGCAAGGATTTGCCTCTCTTTGAATGCGATACTTTCTTTCTATGCAATGATTTGGTTCAGTACAATGCTTTTATTCAATGTTCTAATTCAATGCAATGCTCTGATTTTAATGTATCTTATATATCTTTGACTTATCCCCTTAGCGACTTTGAGATAGTGCTCATGAGCTCCTAGGATGTGCGCCAATACAATGATCAGTGACTTTGCAATGACTTTTAGATAGTGCACAAAGCATGATAGATGTCCATAAGGGGAAAGATGCTCGAGAACCCTCTTTGTTGCACGGTGGGAAGAAGGCCATGCAACAAGAACTAAATAGTTGTGCTATAATTACACAACTAGTTGATAACAATGCCATGAATATATCAATGGCTCCCAACAATGTAATACATGATGACTTCAACTTTTATTACTTATATTGTTTAATCCTTATCTTTACCGAGTATGTAGTCCTTAACACATAATATGACTTAAGAACATTCAATATAAAATCAATGTTGATAAGGAGAAACTTGCTTTGTAAGATCTTTACTTTAATTCAGTACTTCAATAGTCATAATGACCCATAACACGTCAATTCACATGGACTGACAACTAGATGAAATCAAGGAAGTTGGTGGTTGAACGAGGGCCGTATTGGATTCAGACACAAACCATGTTGAGTCTGAGCATGGGCCAACTTCTAACATCAGTGCAATGAATATGGGATGCCCTAGACAATCATAAGTCCCATTCCGATAGCACATGTCATGCCGAGTTTAGACATAGATCATGTTAAGGTTTGACATGGACCGTGTACATCCACGCATTAGATGAACACGGGGCATGTTCATAGGTCATGTCAATAGTTCATCTTTTCAATGTGGCCATACTTTCACATCCACTCAGGTGTGAAACTAGGAGACACGGGTCGTATCTTGGGTGATGTGGACCATGTCCTGGACATTACATGACATATCTTATTAAACAATGGAGCAACCTTAATGTGGACCATGTGTCTTTATGACACGATCCATCTTAGCCCTATCATTGCGGGATCGATGAGAACCGACGCAAGCCGTGTTGAAGTAGACATGGACCTCATTTGCTCCGATGTGGGTGAATCGATACCTTCGTCGAGAAATCAAAACATAGATTCTCGTGTAGAAAACCTCATGAAATAAGTGTTCAATCTACGATAAAATCCAGGGATCTACTCTAGTATTTGATATGATCAAAATAGGAACCCTAGCGTGCTTCATCTATACATGAAGTCCATATCTATGAGGAAGAGGCACCGTGACGGTTGTAAAAGAAAATAATAATCCTTGGGAAAAATTCATGGCCTAAGGGTTTATGTAGAGTAGTTTATGGCTTCATATTAGGTTAAAACAAAAATAAATTTGGACTCCAAATTCAATTAAAATTTGGCTCCAACCTCCTTGCGCAACATGAGCCTTATCCGAGTTGGACACGCTCCACCTCTTTTTTTGACTTGACGCTGAGTGTTACAATTATATTGGAAGTGCGAACGTTTAACTATTTTAGGTCTTTCAATTATTTCGTAGTACTAGTAGCGGTGGAGCAAGACTCACAAATAAGTATAGCTTTAGACAAATCCCATCACAATGGCAATTTTAGTAACTTTCAGTTTTTTATATGTAAGTACTAAAAATATATTAAGTGGAAATTTAGAATTTTCCTTGGACAAATACTGAGCATTTCGTAGTACTAGTAGCGGTGGAGCAAGACTCACAAATAAGTATAGCTTTAGACAAATCCCATCACAATGGCAATTTTAGTAACTTTCAGTTTTTTATATGTAAGTACTAAAAATATATTAAGTGGAAATTTAGAATTTTCCTTGGACAAATACTGAGCTTATAGAATTGTCATTTTTATCAAACAATTTTACCCATGATCCAAATTTAAACCTCCTATTTTCTCTCTTTATCTCTCTCATATCTTTCTAATATATATAATTAAAATGTTACTATTATATTGCAAGTACAACCATCTAATTATTTTAGGTCTTTCATAATTATTTGGTTGTACTAGTGGCAATGGAGCAAGACTCACAAATAATTATATAATACTTTTAAAATTACTATCAATATAGAATATTAAGTTTTTATCAATTTATTTTTTATTTATCACATTTACTATAATATTCATTCTTTAATATAAATCAGAAGATTAAATCAATTCAATTTTATTTTTTGTTTTTTTTAAATTAAAAGATAGCAATATGCTTATACATTCTAAGTGGGATTAATGAGCATGTTAAACATCATTTTATTGACGTCGTGTTAAGTATATTTTTATTTATCAAATTTTAGATCTACGATTTTGAGTTTTTATTTAAACTATCCATATATGGATCAAGTATAAATGGATGTCACAACTCTTTATATGGATAGTTCTGATAACAAATCATAATCCTAGAGCTATAATATGACAATTAAAAATATGTTTGACACGATGTTACTAAGATTGTGTATGACACATTCATTTTCCTCATTCCTTCTAAGTATGAAATGATATTAAAAAGTATAAATACATCAAATAAAAAAAGAATACAAATTATACAATGGACTATGGCATAATAATATATTCTTTTGATGAGTATCTTTCCTGAAATAATTATTCAATACCATAATTATAATTATAAAGAATTCGTACTGTAAAAACATTTATAACTATAAAATAGAATACTATGTATAAATGTGGTCTTTTTTTCGGTGATTGTATAAATGTATTGTCTAACATATATGAATGATATTTATTGCAACAGAATAAAATTTAACAATTATGCAAAAAGAAAGATAAAAACTTAAGATGGCAAAATTACATATTACTTCATCCAAACGTGTAAAAATCATAATCACACTTAAAAGTCTAGTACTGATCTACCATTGAGTTGGCAACCCAAAAATATACAATGTATAATTTAAAATAATTATATCTATTATAAAAATAAAATGTAACCATATTACTTATTTTTTAAAGAGAAATAAAATGATATTTAAAATGAAATTATAAAATTTAATTTTAAACGAGGTAAATCTGTTTATTAAAAAATAGTCGAATTTAATATTTGGCAAAAACATATGTAAAAAAATGCGACTAAAAAAGAGCATGATTGCCAATGTATGACCTTCACGAGAAGCCATATCATATCAACTAATGGAGCAACTTGGTGCCTATGCAAATTAAGTACCACTTTTTATTTATTCAGAAGTACATGCAAAAAAAAAAAAAATCAATGTAGTTCCATCATGTAAACGAGAGTTGATGTGAACTGATAAGCACCATAAAGCATGTTTAAAGTTTGATTCTTATATCTGCAAAAAAAGTTGATATAAGTCTCACTCGTACCACTCAAACGATTATAAAATTCGAATATCGGGTCGGGCTAAGTGGAAATAAAAAAAAATATTGGGTAATTTTTTTATCTCTATGATGCACGGTCTCGTTTGTTGATCTGATGAACTCGACATCATTTGTGTCATTCTGATCAAAGTTTCAAGCAGCAACCATCACTTTCCAAAATCGCATATATATTATTCGGAAAAGGATATTATGGTGTTCTTCCAATCACCATCAGCCGTGTCACCCTATCACACATTGGGATCTTGTGCACTACATAACTTTCACCATGCACGCGCTATGCACGCTGCAATTTGGGACGTCAGTGGGCAGCCCAATATATATCTAAGCAGTCAAGACTCCTCAAAGAAACCTACAACGGATTCACACCTTCAACACGAATCCTAAAGAACATCTCCAAAACGCCTACCACTTCGCCACTTATCGTCCTTTCAGGTAACTTTACTTCTATTGAGAGCCTTCGCACCCGTCGTCACCAAGAACTGATAATTTCCTTTGGCATCCTTGCAGTCGTGAGCATTCCCTGTTCTTGCTGATAGTTGGGAGAATCCACCAGGGAGGAGCTAGAGAATGAACCAAGAGACGAGAAGCTGTGGGACGATTTAGAGATGCTTTTGTCGCACGAGATTGTGGCAAGGACATATGCTCCATAACCATTGGCGGCCTTCTTTTTGGCGAGGCCTTCTTTCCAGCCTCGTCGTCAAGGCACCACAAGGTGTTATCGATAATTCACTTCAACAAATTCAAAATCTAGAGCCAAGCTCGATGTCCAAGAAATTAACTCTTTAATTTATCAAAATTTTTGACAAGACTTATTCATAGGGCAGAATCAGAATAAAAAATTAGAGAAGACCAACGCATAATAAGCAATAATTTAAAATAATATAATTTTAATTTTAATAACTAACATTATTGACCAAAAGATAGTATTTATATCTTTTAATATTTGAAAAGGGCATTATCAATCTTTTAAATAATAAAAATTAGTTAAAAGTTTTTTAACATCAATAAATAGAAATAAATTGATAGAAGTTATCTTATTTTTATTCTGTCTTGTAAATTTGTATTTTTATTAACCATGGTAAAAATAAAAGAGTATAAATTAGAGTCATCATTCTAAAGAATAAATATGACTTTTTTATTTATATTTTTTATCAATCGTAAACATAAAAGTTAAGATATTTTATAAGAACATAAAAATAAAATAAATTTGCATCATGATCAAAATGCCCAACGATGTCCTCAATCATAATTTTTAAATAAGATTATAATAACAAATTTATAGATACAATTAAATTTAAGAATTAAACTATCATAAATTTAATCAGTAAATAATAATTAAATAATAAATAGATGCAAATTATAATTTTTTTTATTTTAATCATATTAAGTATATAGAAAGTCGAAATCTAAGAGTCCATTCTAAATTTAATTTGCATGGATCAAGCATATCATATTAATTAAGATATGAATACATATATTATCCACTAATTATAATACTTAAATAGAAATCTATTATTTGATTTTATTATGATTCTAACACTAATTATTTAAATATTTAAGGGGGGCCAATATATTAATACTTCTAAAATTAAAATATTATTTATATAATTATAATAGATTAGTAAAAAGTTAGGGGGGTCATGCCCCCCCCCTAACATACACCTAGGTCCGGCACTGCTTACCCATAAATTCCATATGAACTCCAGGGACATACCAAATCATATATCACATTAAATAAAGATAAAAAAATATAATTTGTGCCATATGCCCCAATAGAAAATTAACAAGTACTCCTAAGTAATATAATCAAATAAATGGACACAAGTGTCTGAAAGTTAAAATTTAGAACTTAGTTTACTAATAGGAAAGTAAACTAAAAACTACTCTCTCACTTCTCTCCTCTCACTTTCTTAATTATTATCCCTTTTAATTTCCATGTGAGAAAACAAGCAGGCAACATCCCTTTTCATAGGGTATCTCATCCTTCTCACCTACAAAACATATAATCAAAACATAGAGGGGTGAGCACAAATAGCTCAATGAAAATAATTATTGAACAAAGAGCTTAGTGAAAATAATTATCCAACAAAATATGAAAACTGGAAATAAAATTTGAATGAAACCAATAGTAAAAATTATTACTAGGATTATGTAAACTTTTATATTGTACATAACTTTAGTATTAGGAAATACTTATGCATCCAAAGTGCAATATGCAAACATGCTATGCATGAACATAATCAATGTATCATGACGTCACCTTGCTTCATGTGAGTCAACTTCCAGATCTTTGGAGAAACTATCATCTCTTCAAACTTACATAACAAGTGATCTACCTTACCTATACAAGCTCCTCATCTCCAACAAAACCAACATCTCATCTACGCAAGACGTAGCCTACAAAGTGAGTGATCTACCTTGCCTACATGAGCTTCTCATGTCCAACATAACTATCTTTTCGACGATGCAGGTAATCACCTACAAATACAATGATCTACCTCACTTATGCAAGCACCTCATCTCCAACATAACTATAATTTCAATAATGCAGGCCATCACCTACAAAAATAGTGATATGCCTCTCTTTCACCATTCATCATACTTGCCCTAATGCATATGCATAATGTGCCAATCTATCAACACAATACTTTCACTTAATTCTTACTTCAAAATATAAGGACATCCACACAAGATTTGTACACAAATAATAATAATAATACATCCTTAAAAATATATGATAATATGTTACAATCTCATCCACCTAATTAATCCAAGGAAATCATATCGTTATTTCACAAAACATCGGAAAAGTTGTATGCCGCATATTATCACATTATGTTCAAGACAATCACATCATAAGTTTTACATAACTAATAATATGAGCTGAGGAATGAATTAATTGGTCTAGCTACTATGTGGACATTTAAGTTTATGAAACTCCACTCACCTCGACTCTACTCTACCTTGCTGGATTGTTTGCGTTCGAGCAAATCAACAAAAGAGAATCTAATCAAACATATGATTAAATTTTATTGGTGCCATGTAGGGCTGAGCATAGACCGGGTCAACCCGATCGACCCGAACTAGACCGACCCAAAATACCGGGAAAATTCCTAGCCCGAATTATGGCCGGACCTGATCTGGTTCTCCTTTCTTGATATCCTGACCGGTTCCGGGTCAGTACCAGGTCCAAGTCCTAAAAACCTGACCCGTGATCTGAGCCGGTACTTAACTAATGCCCTAATTTTAGATCCCAACCCTCTTGACGGTTGTTGTTTTTGTTTCAATGTTTTCATCTTCTACATACGACAGGGACAAAAACTGCAGCAATTACTCAATCGTCGACAACCTCTTCAGCAACGGTTAGAGGATTTGCATTATGTATTCTCCGCCGGCATCTGTAGGTTCGTCCCTATCGACATCATCATTCTATGCTCATCATTGATGGCGAATTGCAGTTAGAGGACCGCTATGGCCAGGTTGGGTGGCACTCGGGCACCTCTAGACAAGGTGTGAAGGTGATCCCTCGACCAAGAAATTATTTCCATCATCGCAAATAAAAATCCCTTTTTTATGATTACTTCCTGAATCATCTATTATGTGGTTCATTTTTTATAATTCTAACCATCCTTTTGATCGATGCTCATAGTTTGATACAGAAGAAATGTTATTGCTCTATTCCAGAAAGATCAGTTCTTTTTGCCCTTACATGGAGTAAAAAACTCTTCCTGACATCATTGTTTCTTTATCTCGATCAAAGAGTGCACCTTTGAACTGAGAGCAAGCAATATTATCCTATTCGATGCAAAAGAAGAAATCAAATGGCAAAGCTTAACTATCCTTAATGCAACAAATAATTTGGCATCCTTCCTTTCGAATTCATCATCGGGCTATATGTGTTAGGCGAGGCGGCAAGCGTTCGGCATGCCGTCGGCATCGGCAAGGCGTGCCTTCGACCTTCGTCTCTGGACGGTTGCTACCTTCAGCCTCCAGCGTCCGACATTTGCATCCCGCCTGGAATCCTACCTGGTTTGCATCAAATTTGTTTATATTATCCATTGATTCATTGAACATCTTGAATGTTCAACATTTGTGACTCTCATGAAATGAATGATTATGGAAGTTGGGGCTTATCGTTGCAAGTTAGTAGAAAATGCCCTGAAATTTTATTATTTGCATTTATTATGATTATATCAATGTGCTGCTACATGATTTGAGAATTGAGATCCATATGTTGTCTTTGTCACTTCGAAATTATCAGGTGATATATAATTTGGGATGTCCCTCTGAAGAAAGGGTTTTATGTGATTCCTACATAATAGCTTCCTGCTTCTTTAATAGCTCCATTGCTCTGGTTTGTTTGTTCATGATTAAGTTTTCAAACCCATTGTTAAACTTCTTGTGAATGTACACCTTTTTTGGGTATGTGTGAATGTATACTTGGTTCATTAAGGTTGGACTTGCATCTGATAATGTATACTTGGTTTACATTTTTTTTGAAAAAAAAGGTGGTCTTCTTTTATAATCTGTTTAGTAATTCATGTTTTCTTATAAGGTATGTTATACTTTATTTTTGGATTCCCCCTTTAGAATTTAAATTATGTTCATATAGTTTACATTTCCTTTTTTTAAAGAAAATGTGGTCTTCTTTTATAATTTGTTTAGTGTTCATGTATTTCTTTATAAGGTATGTTATACTTTTTTTTGGATTCCCCCTTTAGAATTTAAATTATTCTCATATAGTTTACATTTCCTTTTTTTTTTGAAAAAATGTGGTCTTCTTTTATAATCTGTTTAGTGTTCATGTATTTTTTTTATAAGGTATATTATACTTTTTTTTTGGATTCTCCCTTTAGAATTTAAATTATGCTCATATAGTTTACATTTCCTTTTTTTTAAAAAAATGTGGTCTTCTTTTATAATCTGTTTAGTGTTCATGTATTGTTTTATAAGGTATGTCATACTTTTTTTATTGGATTATGGGAATTGCTTACATGATATGTTCATGTACAACATGTGAAATTCTCTTTTTATATAGTTCTGAAGGATAAACTCTCCTCTTAGAAAATTGTAGTGGTGTCTCAAAATGTGAAATAAACTCTCCTATTATTTTTTTATAATGATTAATAATAATAGCAGTAACAATTGCATGCTTTTATTATTATATGAGATTTCTTTTTATATAATTGATTTCTTATATATTTGACAATGTCATATTTTTTATAGACATCTTAACATACAATGACTGATGTTGGATCTAATCCTACATCGGGTTATATCATCATTGACTCTGCACAATCCAATCTAGCCCCTGCAGAAACAACAGCTGATGCTACCAATAAAACAAAACGAGTTCAAAGGAAGCCTAGTAAGAACAGATCTGAAGCTTGGAATCATTTTGAAAAATTTACGGTGGATCATGAACCTAGAGCGAGGTGCAAATATTGTAAACATGACCTTGTTGTAGATCCTAATAGACATGGGGCTACTGGATTATTTAAACACTTGGAAAGATGCAAAAAGTATCCACCTAGAAGTGAAGTGAAGGGGCAAAATATGTTGGCAGACAATTTACAAGGAGTTGCTACTACAACAAAAACATTAGTTCCCCATTCATATAACTATGAGGATTTTAGAAGGGCCTTGGCCGAGTTTGTGATATGTGATGAGCAAGCTTTTAGAGTTGTAGAAGGTGATGGATTTCATAAATATTCAAAATGTTTGGTAACAAGATTTATGATTCCGTCAAGATTTACAATTGCTAGAGATGTCTATCAGTTATATCTTGATGAAATGAAAAAACTCAAAGTGCTTTTGAAGAAGTCATGCTCACGTTTTTGCCTTACTACTGATATATGGACATCATGTCAAAATATAAGTTACATGTGCCTCACCGCACATTTCATTGACCAAGATTGGATTTTACATAAAATGATTCTTAATCTTTGCCCAATTGAGAGTCACAAAGGTGAGGATATAGCTAAGGCTCTTGAAAAGTGTTTACTAACATGGGAGATTGAAAAGATATTCACCATTACCGTTGATAATGCTAAGGCCAATGATAAAGCTATTGGTCATTTGAAAAGGAGATTGAATGGTTGGAAAGGGTTGATTTGTAAGGGATTTTGTTCATATCAGATGTTGTGCACATACACTAAATCTTATGGTTAAAGATGGTTTAAATGATTTGAAATCAGCAATATCTTTGATTTGGGAAGTTGTTCGTTATGTGAGGTCTTCTCCAGCATGTCTTGGAAAATCCAAAACATTTACACAAGAAGAGAAAATCACTAATCATTGTAGTGTTATTTTGGATGTGTCAATACGATGAAATTCAACTTATCTAATGTTGGAATGAGCTGAAAAATTTCAAAAAGTTTTTGAAAAACTTAGATGAGGAGGATGTGGCATACAAATTATATTTTCAAGAACATAATGTTGTACCACCAACGACTGAAAATTAGGAAAATGCTAGAAACTTTGTTATGTTTTTAAAACATTTTTATGATGCAACATGCAACTTATCTTGCTCGTTGTTTGTGACATCTTATGCTTATTTTCATGAGATTGTATCTATTCAATCTCAATTATCAAAATGGAGTAATGGGCATGACATGTACTTGCAAAAGATGGCTTGAGACATGAGGTAGTACTAGGGAAAACCTGAAAATATAAATCCCTTAATACTTGTTGCAGTTATATTGGATCCTAGATACAAGCTTGGATATGTGGAATGAAACTATACTGATATTTATGACTCGAGCATAACTAGTTGGCTAGTGACAAAGATTCAAGAGAGTATGTGTCATATGTATAAATTTTATGCACAATAAGTCAACAATGACTCAACTTCTCAAGTGGATAGTACAAATTGTATAACTGAGGCAGAAAATGTAAATGTCAATGAAAAGACAACAAGGATTCATCAATGAAGTAGACTGCAAAAAGAAAAAAGAAGTATTGATAATAAATCTAAAATTGAGAGATATTTAAAGAACCTTGTGAGGGAGAAGGGGATTTTGATATCTTAAATTGGTGGAAGGCTAATTCCACAAAGTATAATATTGTTTCTCTCAGGACACGTGATGTTTTGGCTATTCTAGTCTCCACGGTTCCTTCTGAATCCGTCTTTAGCACTGGAGGGTATATTCTTGACTTTTTGAGGAGTTCTCTATCACCAAAAATGGTTGAAGCACTTGTATGCACACAAAGTTGGTTATCCTCATCACGTTTTAAAGTTGAGGTAGATTTTGATCAATTTGAAGCCACAAACAATATTATAGGTTAAACTTGTATTAGTTTATTTGAATATTTTACATGCATCTTTCTATTTGTATTGTTATTTAAGTTATTAATTGTGGTATTTATGTAGGTGCTACTGAGACTAGCCAAATTGGACCCTCGAGCGAAACATTTGATCATATGATAGTCGACAAATAACCTTTTGGGTATGTGGACTTTGAACTTTCTTTTTATAACATAATTATCTTCTTCTAATATTGATAAGTTATTATATAAATACATCCTTTATATGCTAACTATCTTTTTTTTTCATTCTTTGATTATTGCAGCATTTAGTTGGTCAATGAAGCATTTTTGTCATTTTGGTGTGTTTTGCACATCCTCTAATGAACTTCTCAAATGAAAACTGACCTTTTTTCAATCTATTGTTATTCATGCCAATATATTCACAAGAATTACAAAATTTGATTATTTTTTTCCTTTTTTTCTATTTGCAGGTTCAAATTTTACTCCACTTTGTTGAAGTCTTGATATTATCACTTAGACAATTGAAATATATTTTCTTTTTGCAAGGGGGAACAATTGAATTTTATGGAAAAGTTATATGTTTTTGACTTTTTGAGTAAAATGGAGATGGAGATGTCATCTCACATTGTTAATTGAAACATTTGAATTGTTGAACACACAGTTTGCTTCATTGCTTGAAATTTATAATTAGTTATACATTTTCTGTGTAAACGTTTGATTAAATAATGTGGTGAGCTTGTTGTTTTAGTTTATTAGATATGGTGTACAAATTTATCTATTATGTACAACTTTTTTAGAGAATTTTTATATCATTTCTATGTTCTAAAATTTCCTATTCTTGCCTAGGTAGTTAGAAATTTTTTGTTCAACACTTACTGGAGAATTTGAGGATGTTAAACTACGGACAATGAAACTGGGAAAGTGGCCATTTCTTGATCATCCGAGACTACATCATGCTGAAATTGCTGATCTTCATTGACTGTTCAAATAGGTTCTTTCATATTTGAATTCAGAAAATAGGATTAATACTAATTTAAGTTGGATAGTGTATATGCTTCTTCTCAATTTATTGTGCAGAAATTATTTCACGTGTTCCTCATATATTGTTGAACTGGATAGTATATTGATTAAGTTTTTTTTCCACCAATGATCTGTGTTAAATTGTTACATGTGAATAAATAGGAAATTTGATCATTATCATGTTTCTCGGAGCTTATCATTTCTTTGATGTTGGGAGCGAAAGTTTAATAGTTTATAGATGAATTGGTTAGGAACTACTCAAGTAAACTCTCATGTAGTATCTGATCAAGAAATTTTTGGTCTGAATCAACTGCCCATTAAGATTCATCAGTAGAACCCCATTTGATGAAGTTAGTCCATTAAAATTCATCGCTTCAAATGATCTTGTTAGATCCTGTAAAATTTAGCTAAAAAATTTTTCCCAGTTTTATTCCCGGATTCCGGGTTAATCCCGGACCCAGTACCGGTTGAAAGCGGTCCCAATATCAGTTTCGAAAGCTTGAGACCTGGTTAAAACCAGGTCGAGCCGGACCTGAACCCGATTGTGCTCTGGCCTAGTGCCATAAGATAAAAGACTGTAGCTTTGTTTTATTTAAAATGTAACTAAATTACATACACGTGTGCGCACACACACACACACAATCTGAATTAGATAAATGATTACACAATAGCCTATCTATTATTTGAATTTTTTGGATTAATTAAAAATAAGGTTTAATTTTATTTAGATAAATTTTCTATTTAATATATTTAGATAGTTATAAATTTTAATGTTTCAAGAAAAGTCCCAAAATAATATAATTATTTGTTGTCTCATTACTAGTCATTTCTTCCTCATTCTCTTCACAAATATCAAAGTCTGATTTGTATTCTTTATTGATCATATCACTTGCATATGATTAGGAAATTATACCCTCTCCGTTATTAATTATTAACTACTAAAGATACTATTAGAGTCTACCATAATTATTAACCTACATTATAATTTAATTTGTTATCCACTTTTTCATAGATTGTTTAGTAATCATTTTCATATACTAATAAATATATCTACATGTAAGGTGGCTGTGACAATATTCTCATGTTATTATTGTTGCTATTAACTTAAGTACTTAATTATAACTATACTTGTCATGGATTATCCACTAGTTTATGTCCATATACTTATACATTATGGGTGTTTGTTAATATTTACCTAAAAATAATTGTTTATACATTTAAACACACACACACACACATAGAGTATCCATTTATATATACACCCTCACTTCAGCTAACCTATAGGTATTTAATGATTATCCAGATAATTATGCACATATTAGATTGTTATTAACTTCTAAATTATTAGTATGCATCAACATAAACTTAAACAATATTTTTTATTAGTCTTAGACCTGTCTCTAATTCATAATTCTCTAATTTAATTAAATTGATCTCATCACTAACAACTAATTTTATAAGGTACCTATTATATTTATTAACTATATATAATCTCCAAATTAATAATAAGCCTTAATTACTTTGTAAACTTGTAGCTTAATTTTAATTGGGATAACATCAAGTTACTAACGATACAATACACTTATCAAGTGACTTGAAGTTTAGATTAATCCTATTTAACATGTAAATTTTCTCCTACATTAGAACATGTTCCACAATTATTTATAGTTAACAAGTATTAATTATTTATATTATAGATCCTTGAAGGTCACAATTAGCTAGGCCGATGGCAAAACTTTTAATATCACTATGCATAGAGATTCATCTAGACGAAAACTACTTCACTCACCACGAAATGAAGTCACTCTACTACCATCTTGTATCCGGTGATATCCTCCAACTCCAACAATTCCAACGGTCTCTACAAGGAAAATAATGATTAGTGAGAAAACAAGTTTCTCAACATTTGCTCGTTAAATATATTTGTGAGTAATTAGAGAGAAAATATGGATGAAAAAATTTCTCACTAAACCTTACTCATAATTAGCGAGCAATTTTTTTCCTTGTTAATTCTTTGCTAGTGACTCTATTTACTCGCAATTTTCTCGTCATGTTGTCATTGAATTTATTTAATTTTCATTGTGCATTCCTTGTTATCGGCTTGCTATTTTGCTCGCAAATTACCCATAATTAACTTGCCAATTTCTTCGCAAAAAGCAGAAACTTAACATAAGTTACTAGTTATTTCGCTCATTAGTTGCTTGCAAGTTCGTCGCACATGCTCACTAAGTACTAATTTAATTTAATCAGTTATGCAAAGATGAATGCATTCCGAGGCATCGCACCATCTACAACACTTCACAATAGAATGAGGTGGCAAAACGAAACAAAAAGTTTCTGGATAAAAGCAAGGTGTATGCTTTCTGATGCTGGTCTGAGTAGGGCATTTTGGGTTGAGGCTATTAACACAACTTGCTACTTGGTGAATCGGAGTTTGGCGACTGAAATTGATCTCAAAACTCATATTGTGGTATGGTCTGAAAATTCTATTACACACTAATCTAAAATTATTTTGTTATCTTGCATATTATCATGTTAGAAAAGGAAAAGTAGAACCAAAGGCCAAAGAAGGAGTGTGATATATGGAGCATGAGTGGAAGTCTACAAAATTTGGTCTTCTTCATAGCACAAAGTCATCCACAATAGAAGCATAACCTTTTATGAAGTTTCAATGCTTTAGTCGAAGGTGGAGGCTGTTATTGTAGTACCTTAGAGTGTCAACAAAAAGGTGGAATTTGAGATAACCCTAGTCGCGGATGATAGAGAGGACTACACCAAGTTAATCAGCCAGAAACAAAGAATCTCAAGAGCAACCTTAAGAGTAGCCAAAAGAGGAGTTTATTGTTGTTGGAGATCCTGGAGACATGTGCGTCCTACTAAGCGATATGACTTTGAGGACATGGTTGCTTATGCATTGTAGGTGCCTCAGAAGGTGGAGTCCTCAGAGCCGTTAACTTACAAGAATGTCATCCTGTGTGTGGAACTAGAGCAATTGTTTGCTGCTATGGGTGAGGAGATGGAAACTCTTCATCGGAACCAAACATGAAAGTTGGTGTGAAAGGCAGAAAGGCGTAGGCTGCAAGTGACTATTCATGAAGAAACTTGAAATTCCTAAAGTGGAAAACACGAGATATAAGGCATACCTGGTTGCTAAAGGTTATAGCTAGAAAGAGAGAGTTGACTATAATGAAATCTTCTCACCAATTGTCAGACACACCTTTGCCCGGGTGTTGCTTGATTTTGTAGCACATCATAATGTAGAGCGTGAACAACTAGATGTGAACACTATCTTTCTACATGGAGAATTTGAAGAACACATCTTGATGAGTCAACCAAAGGGGTTCTCTATTACTAGAAAGAAAGACCAAGTTTGCAAGTTGAAGAAGTCTTTGTATGGATAGTCGTTAAGACAACGATTTAAGAGGTTGGCTTCCTTAACGATAAACACGTGATTCAATAGAAGTTTCTATGATTGTTATGTGTATCATAAAAGGGTGAAGGATGCATGATTCCGCCATCTATTTCTTTTGTCTGTTGATGATATGCTTATTGTTGTTAGGAACATGTCAGATGTTTAGGATATGAATAAATTCCTCAATGCAGAATTTGACATGAAGGATCTTGGTGGAGCTTGAAAAATTTTGGGCATGAAGATAGGGATTACACAAAGGGTAAACTTCTTTTATCCTAGAAAAGTTACATTCAGAAGATTTTATCTAGATTTGGAATGACTTCAGTGAAGTTCTTGAGCACTTCATCAGCTCATGTGTACGCCTTTCCACACGTTTCACACCACAATTTGATGTAGAGAAGGAGTATATGTTTCATGTTCATATGCTAGTGCAGTTGGAAGCTTAATGTATGTTACGATATGCACGAGACCTGACATAGTGATAAGTCTTCTGCAAGTGCATAAAATCATATGTAGTAATAAAATTTTCGCTCCCACAAGGTGAGAGTTTAAGTATTAAATTTATGATGAAATTGTTATTGTCTAAACTTGGGTAAACGATGAGAGAGAATAATTTTAAAATGAAAAATTACATTCAAAAGGGTTTGCAAACAAGAACAACTAATTCTCAAACTTATCTCAATCTAGAAATATATGTCCTATGGTTGAATCCATTCATTGATTAATGATAATAAAGTTGTTATGTGATCCATTATTGTTCATCATAATTGACATACATTCTATTACAAGATAATCCAATTATAATTGAGCACAACAAGCAAACATATTCATGCCCTACTTTATTGTCTTAACTGCATAAAGATCATAACAAAGGATTAACTATAAATGATGCCTATTTGTAGGATGTACATTTATATTTCACTCAACAAGGTGACTAGTTAACAATATGATTCTCACCAATTGTTAATCAAGATTGATCCAATTGGATAACTAATAATAGTTGGGTCTGATAAATACGAATCATCAAGTGGAAAATACAAATCACATAAAAATCTCGAAAATGAATAAATAAAAAAACCATAAAATTCATCTCACCTTAGGAGATGAATGGTCTAGCCACTCTTCATTAAACAAAAGATCACAAATTTCATCATGAAAATAGAACATTCAAAATTAAAGAGTGAATAGGTATTCAGAGTTTACAAAATAATTCCTGATTCCAAAGAGTTTGATGAACGCGTCTCAATCTATCTCCCTTTCTCCTTGTTGTCGACTCACTGTTTCATTACATTGTAATGACCCAAATAACCCTCAAAAAACTTGGCCAAAAATATTACAGAATCGTCAATATGGGTATAAGGTGGGTCTATATGGGACGATGAACCGTATCGAGGCTATCTTTAACATGATACAAGTCATATTAATGATTACGATCAGACCAAAATCATTTGAGCCATCTGATACGTTCGTATTCTTCAATAGGAGCATACCAAAATATTTGTCGAGGGTGACTCCTTTGCAGATGTTCTCAATCAATATGGTCATATTTCTAAGTACAAGTAGACTGTATTGATGCTCCTAGACTTGGATATTCGCCATTTCTTCTCTTTCTACGTGTCTTGTCAAAAAACTCAAATATGTATGGATCTCCGAAGAATAATCAAGAGAAATATATAAATTATCTGAATTTGAGTTCCAAAGGATGTGTAAATAGACTTTCTAACTCACTTATCAAATTCCATCTGCAGATAGTGTTGTCTGTAAGTTCATGAGCAATCTAGGGAAAGAACATTGGCAAGTAGTGAAGCACATCTTTGAGTATTTGAGAGGAACATCTACTATTAGCCTCATCTCGAGAAGTAATATAGAGCATTTGGTTGTTGGTTATTTTGTTTCAGATGATGTTGCAGATGTTGTTGATTGGAGAATATCAATGATAGGCTATGACTTCACTTTGGTCAATTTTGTTATCAGTTAGAAGACTATTCTAGATTTTTCAGTCACATTGTCTATTATTGAAGTAGAATACATGACATTAACATAAACTGCAAATGAATGGATCTAGTTGAAAGACTTACCTTAACAACTTGGACTACATCAGGATCATTCTATAATGCATTGTGATAGCTTGAGTGAAATATGCTTGGTCAAAGATCAAGTGCATCATAAGAGGACCAAACACATTTGTAGGATCTAGAATGGCACCAAGAGGGGGGG
>LTAE01002166.1:3129-34812 GCA_001647135.1 Pontederia paniculata | reverse complement strand
TTTAACTCATATATATATATATATATATATATATATATATATATATTGCTCATATTTCAGACGTGATAATGAGCGGTTGTAAAAAAATAATAATAGTGAAATCTCTTTGCAGGACGTAGCCCTAACTCAAAGGTGAATCTGGGTAAATCTTTGTGTATCCTCAATTTTTTAAAATTTTCTGTTTGTGATCTTCTATTTGTGTTCTCGAATTTCTCTTCAATTGGTATCAGAGCAAGGTTGTTCAAAAGGTTTATTCGAGATGTCAGGAGGATCGCGAATTGAGATATAAAAATTTGACGAAACGCGGTTTGATCTCTAGAAGATGAAGATGGAGGATCTCCATTGCGATCGAGATCTCTGGTCGAAAATCGACAAGAAAAGGTCTGGTGGCAAGGAAGCGGTGAAGGATGCAGCATCAACTTCCAGTCAGGCAGATCCAAAGGCGGTTGAAGATTGGGATCCGATCGATCGGAAGACAAAGGGTTTGATTCGGCTTTGTTTCGCGGACTCAATTCTTACGAATGTGATGAGCGAACCAATTGCCAAAGATCTGTGGCAGAAATTAGAATCACTATATCAAAATAAGTCGTTGGTTAATAAGTTGTTTATGAGAAAGAAGTTGTACAATCTTCGGATGCATGAGGGTGACTCGTTCTTTACACATCTCTATAACTTTAAACGTTGATTAGTCAACTGGTATCAATCAATGTTAAGTTTTATCATGATGATAAGACAATACTGCTGCTCTATTCTCTACCTGATTCATGGGACAATCTGATCATAGTGATTGGTGGTGGAGATAAAGAATTAACGTATAAAACTGTGTGTTCTGCCTTGTTATCAGAGGAGACACGAAGAAAAGGATCGACAACTTCTGGTAAAGAGGCATTAGCGGCTAGAGGAAGGCAAGCGGAGAAGACACAAAATCAGAGAGGGTACAAATCCAAATATCGTGGGAGCTCGAAGAGTAAAGATAAGAAGGTACAATGCTGAAAATGTCAAGAGTGGGGCTATATGAAGCGGGATTGCAAAAATAAGTCGGCTCATAAGAAAAAAGTTGAATCATCCTCGGATAAAAGAGAGACTGATGTAGGAGATATGTATTTGGTTGCTGCTGTATGGCATAGTCAAATAAGGACATATGAATAATTGATACCGGGGCTTCATATCGCATGATGCCTCATAGAGATTGGTTTTGTGAATATGAGCAATATAATGTTGGGGATGTCATGCTCGGAGATTATACTGTAGTTCAAATTGTCGGGCGTGGCAGGTTGAAGATATGATGGCACGATAAAGACTATTCCAAATGTGATGCATATACTCTTGATGAGTAGAAGTCTGTTATCAGTTGATACAATGACTGATTCAGAAGTTATTTTTAGTTGTGATAGGGATTCTTGCAAGATGACCCGAGGTTCTATTGTGATTGCACGAGTATTTCGCTATGGGACATTATACAAGTTGCTCAGAGAAATAGTAACTGTTGGTTGCAGATTTGTTTCTAAAGAGACCAAAGAAGATGGACACAATACATCTATGTTGTGGCATCAGAGACTAGCACATATTAGTGAAAAAAGACTTTCTACATTAGCATCAAGTCAAATGGTAGGAGTTTCGAAATGCTCTATGGGTTTCGAGTTTTGTGAATGATATATCCATGAAAAATAAAACCGAGTTAGTTTCCAACATATAGACACAAGAGCAACTAAGGTTCTTGAACTAATCCACAATGATGTTTTTGGACCAAGTCCGACTTCATCAATTGGGGGCTCCAGGTACTATGTTTGTTCATAGATAATTTTTCGAGATACATTTGGATTTATTTAATTAAAAGTTAAGTCAAATGTATTCGAAGAATTTTGAAAATTTAAGATTCTGGTTGAAAATCAATTGAGTTGCAAAATGAAGGTCCTTGGGACAGACAATGGAGGTGGATTTTGTTCATATAAGCTTCAACAATTTTGCGAGGATAATGGTATTGCAAGGCAGAAGACAACTCCCTATACGCCTCAATAGAATGGGGTAGCCGAAAGATTAAATCGGTCACTCATAGAAAATGCAAGATGTATGCTAAGTTGGACTGGATTGGGGCCAGAATTTTGGGTGGAAGTTGTTGCCACAACAAATTATCTGAAGAACCGGACACCGACCTCATCAATGAAGAATCAGACACCTTATGAGGCAGTATTTGGGAAGAAGACGAATATGTCACATGTCGGGTGTTTGGGTGTGACGCATATGTCCATATACCTAAGGAAAAACGAGGTAAGCTTGACAATAAGTATGAGAAAAGCATATTTGTTGTATACAAGGAAAGGGTCAAAGATTATAAGCTGTGGAATCCAGAATTGAAGACCATTGTATACAGTAGGGATGTTATTTTTCATGAATCACAACCTCAAGTTGGGATGCAGAAAGATGGTGAACTCAAGAAAGTGACAGTGTTTGAAGAAAATTCTGAAACTGAACCTGAATAGGTGATTGCACAAGATAATCAAGTAGAGTTTGTTTATGAATCAGATCAAAGGAACTTGTATAATGAAGTTGAGGATGCAGATTCAGATGAAGACCCAGATATAGATATCATGCCAACTCTCAGGAGATCGACACGAAAAAAAGAGAGTACCTCTTCGATACTCTCTTAGTGCTCTGAGTACGTTTCATGCTTTGAGCATTACCGGAGATGAACCTAGATCTGTAAAAGATGCGAGATCTATGGATGATGCAAATCAATAAGAGCTTACTATGGTAGATGAGATACAATTACTAGATAAAAATGAAACATGGAGCTTGTGTAAATTGTCTAAGAATAGAAAAACAACTGGATGTAAATGGGTGTTCAAGCGAAAGCTGAAACCAGATGGGTCTATAAAGAAGTACAAAGCGAGGCTTGTAGCTAAAGGGTACTCTCAAATTGAGAGAGTTGACTATGACGAGATATTCTCTCCTGTGATGAAAATAACTTCAATATGATTTGTTCTGTCTATAGCAGTTGCATATAATCTTGAAATAGAACAAATGGATGTAAATACGACATTCCTTCATAGGGACTTGGAGGAAGAGATCTATATGAGACAACTAGAAGGCTTTGAAGTAAGAGGAAAGGAAAATCTTGTGTGCAAATTAAAAAAAATCCTTATATGAACTAAAGCAATCACCAAGAATGTGGTATCAAAAGTTTGATACGTACATGCTCCAACTTAATTTTGTGTGTTCATATTATGATCATTGTGTTTATGTGAAGAGAACTGACGATCAGTTTGTTATTCTCACGCTATATGTGGATGACATGTTGTTGATTGAAAATAATATGAAGATGATGAATTTTGTGAAGGGTTTGTTGGCTAAAGAGTTTGAAATGAAAGACTTTGTTTGCAAATTTTATTTTGGGCATGCAGATTCGAAGGGATCGTGAGAAGGGAAAGTTATGGCTTGGTCAGGAAAAATACATAAAAGAAATTCTGAAGAAATTTAATATGATAGACTGTAAGTCAGTTGGTACTCCTATGTCTTTAGGGACTAAGCTATATGCAGAACAATGCCCGAAAACATAAGAAGAAGCTGAAGAGATGGACCGATTTCCATATGCGAGTGCAGCGGGTAGCTTGATGTATGCTATGGTGTGCACACGTCCAAATATAGCACAAGCAATGAGAGTCATGAGTCGTTACATGTCTAACCAAGGTAGAGAACACTGAAATGCTATTAAAAGAGTTTTCAAGTATCTTCATGGAACTTTAAATTATTCTTTGTGTTTTGAATGTATAGGAAATAAAAACATGCTTGACATAATAGGTCATGTAGATGTTGATTAGGGTGGAGACATTGATAGTAGAAGATCTACTAGTTGATATATTTTTACATTGTATGGTGTTGCTCTAAGTTGGATGAGTAAGAGGCAAAGTGTGGTAGTATTCTCTTCTACAGAAGCTGAATATATGGCTCTTACGCATGTTGGAAAAGATGGAAAAGAAGCCATATGGTTAGTGCTGTTGTGCTTGGAGCTCGGATTTGAGCAAAGTGCCAAAGAAGTGAGATGTGAAAACCAAGGGGCTATTCAATTAGCTAAGAATCATTCATTTTACTCATGCACAAAGCACATTGATATACAATATCACTTCATCCAAGAAAATGTGAAAAAGAAAGAGGTTCATCTTGTAAATGTTGATACAACAGAGAATAGTTCTGACTTCTTTACTAAAGCAGTTACATGTGCAAAGTTTGAGTGATGTTCTAGATTGAAGAAAAATGTTGTTGTCAAAGTTCTCATTGCGGTGAAGTATCCACTAAGCGAGAGAATGTTGGAGTTGGAAAATACTTCAGGGCCTCTTGTTTTTCACACTGGCTACGCCCACGTGAGCTTAGGGAAACTGGAGCATTACCCAACGACATTTAAACCCTACGCGTGAAAAGGGAGGGTTCGGGGGGGCACCGCCCCTCGACAGGTGTTCTACTATTTGTTAGGGTTTTGAACCCATATATATATATATATTACTGATATTTCAGACGTGATAATGAGCGGTTGTAACGAAAAATAATAATAGTGAAATCTCTTTGCAGGACGTAGTCTTAACTCAAGGGTGAACTTGGATAAATCTGTGTATGTCCTCAATTTTTTTGAATAGTTCTGTTTTTGATCTTCTATTTGTGTTCTTGAATTTTCCTTCGTTAAGAAACTCTATATTTTTAATATTTATATTCTTAACGCTCAACTTAAAGTTGAATGAAAATTATTAATTAATAAGAGTTCCATCAATGATTTTTTCTTTATTCTCGTATCATTAATTAAATAGATGTACTATCAATAAATTATTAGTAAAAATTAGATTGTCAACAACTTTGGTTTTATTAAGTTTATCATTTGAAATTAAATTAATTTTTAATAAGAATTAAACATCTATTTTTACTTAAAAATCTTTTTTTATATCATATTAAATTAAATATCTTATTAAATATTATTAAATTTTAAGTCATTAAAAAATATATTTTTCATATTTATATTTTTAATAAATGTGAAGTTTATTTACGGAAAATAAACAAGTTTACAAATCGTGGGTGGAAAAAGATTCCTAATATCAAATGTCTGATTTATTCATTTCTAAACTCTTTTCTAGACCAATAATCTATTTTGTAATTTTGTAGCGGTGCTACTTACGTGGCAAATCTACTTAAAATAGTTATTATTAATTAGTTTAACAAGTCAAAATAATTCTTAATTAGTTTAATAACAAAAACATCCACAGGACCACATGAATTGTTAGATTCGATAAATTAATATTTCGATGCACGCTGTAGCATCGGATCCTTACTGAAGTAAGAAATCATATAGAGCTAATTATTTTTAAGATAATTATGATGTCCTTTTCCGTTCAAATAATTATCGAGATGTTGATTTGTGGTAAAGACCGCCCAAAACATTAAATTCTGAAAAATCAGTTTTAATTGATCATGAAAAATCTTTGACGGATATCGAGATCAAGTTTAACTTTCGAAAAATATTAAACTAAAGAAAATAAATTTATTTGACAAATATAAAATTACAGTTACCAATAATACCTGTCATATCTTAATTGATTAGCTCTAAGGGGATGTTTGATGCACTCAATTTTTATTAATTAGTAATTTAGATCTTCGTTAAAATATATTATCATTTTATGAATTATTATATTGTAGCAATAACATAAATTATAATTTAAATTATGAAAAAAATATATTTATATATCGTCCAAAATTGTTGAATTTTATCAATATGTTATTTTATATAAACAAAAGGAAAAAATATAAAAAAATTTAGTTTGGACAAAATATAAATTTTAATCGTCCGTAAAATAATTAAAAAAATAGAAAATATTGAACACTATTATTTTATAATAAAATATAAATATTTGTAAAGTTTGATTGAAAAGATAATTTTGTCAAAATGCATGTCATCATACTGGTAATCTGGAAAGACACCTTTCATTATCAGTAAGGTAGTAATTTAGATTATCAGAGAAGTAAAAAACACCGATAATCGATTGTAGCCAAATGTGATAACATAGTGGGCCTTAGGAATTTTAAATTAAATAATCGATAATCTATTTGAACTACCTCATACCAAACGTCACTAAGATAATTCATTAACTTATTTAATTATAAATTAATTCAATTAATTATTTTATTTGAATTGAATTTAAGTTACTTATGATGTTGTAAATATTTTGAGAGTTACTAAATCAATTGAAAATTAATTAATTTAAATTAAGTTAATTTATTTAGTTATTTAAGCATAAGCTAACTCACTTATTTTTTTATTGATATGATTGATCCTCTATTATTCATCACTGATATATAGAGTTAGGTGTTAAACTTAACAAAGTTAACCGACTTAAAGATAAATTTACCCTTAGACTTTAATATGTTTAACCTTGGTATGCCACTCTTCAAAAGATTTCACCTGTCATTTTTCTTATCATCACAACATTTGAATAAGTGCAAAGTATGTATGGATAGATCTAATTATTCCTTAAATAAATTGTGATTCTTAATAAAGTTCAAAGCTGAATAATTGAGTTGCTTGAATTTATAAAAAATAATTCAAATAGTATAAAGTGTGAAATTAAGTTGAAAAATATACTTTTATTGTTAATTAGGTAGTTAAATATTCATCTCATTAATAATATATTTTATAATATTAAAAAATTATAATTTTTTTCTAGAATAATCCTTTGGTAGTCTAGTTTCTATAGAAGAAGAGTTTTATCAAAAGATTTAGTGAGTTATAAATTCATTAATGAATATAGATTTAGTTGGTCGAGATGACCAAACATGCTTGACTTAAAATTGCACCATAAATTATCTACTCGAAAAAAAATATGAAACTTAAAAATCTTAGAGAATTATGATTCTAATTCAAGTTTTTTATTAAAATAATATATTTGACTATTTATAAAAATATCATCGAATTTAATAAAAAATTAAAATTCTCAATCCTTTTGAAAATATCCGCTATATATTTTTTATTTATTTAATGAATTGTGAGCAAGCTTACCCAGTTAAATTTCATTCATCACCCAGTTTTCTTAATAATTTTATGCCATAATATATGGTATTAAATATTAAGGTTTATTAAGCTATTGTTTAAAGCAAAGATCAAATATTGAATACTCCATATTTTAGGAGCTGAATTTACCATTTCATTTATCTATTATTCATGTACTGTAAATTTGATTCCTCATAAACCATACCGTGCGGAAGTCAGCACCACCATACGAATCCATCATCCTCTACGTTGATATCTCCAACCTTCCCTCTCGGTCACGTGGTGGAAAGTCCAACCTTCGCTTTCATGGCACGTGTACGTCCAGATGACACCCGCATACACTCCCTTTATGCACACAGCCCGTACCAACTACTCTTTCTTGCGGATCCCCACCACTTGTCGGCTCGCCTTCCGCACAAAGCAACCTCCACGACGCAAGCCAAAGACGACAAGCCCTTCGAGTAGCATCGGAAACCCTAACGAAGACAAAGCTGCAAGAGATGAGGAATCCGACGACGACGAAGGCGGATGGACGAAGGAGAGACGGTGGAGGAAGAGGGGAAGGAGGAGGGCCGACGCCGTGCTGCGTCAAGGTGGGGCTGAAGCGGGGGCCGTGGACGCCGGAGGAGGACGAGATGCTGGCGAGCTACGTACGGAGGGAGGGAGAAGGGCGGTGGCGGACGCTGCCGAAGCGCGCGGGTCTGCTCCGCTGCGGGAAGAGCTGCCGCCTGCGGTGGATGAACTACCTGCGCCCTTCCATCAAGCGCGGCCCCATCGCTCCCGACGAAGAGGATCTCATCCTCCGCCTGCACCGCCTGCTCGGCAACCGGTAAGCTCTCGACGATCGATCATGCAGCACTCGGGCCTTCTCCCCTTCATGCGTCCACCGCCGGCGTATAGCTCTTCTGCTCCTCGGGTTAATATGATTTGGCTTTGCACTGTTAACAGGTGGTCTCTCATAGCCGGAAGGATCCCCGGCCGCACCGACAACGAGATCAAGAACCACTGGAACACGCACCTCAGCAAGAAGCTCGTCAGCCAAGGCATAGATCCGCGCACGCACAAGCCTTTCGCCGCCGACTTCGCACCCGAAGGCCGCAAGATCCAATTGCCGCTGCAGCCTGCGGCGCCAAGGGACGTCACGATGCAGCAGATCGCGAACACTAAGCCCATGCCACCTGTTCTTCCAGAACTCGGTTCCAGCAGCGGTGCTACTGGCGGCGCCATTAGCGTACCCCGGAACGATCCCGCAAGCTGCTTCGATGACGCTGGACAGCAGAAGGAAGAGGCCTTTATGATCACCGGAGATGGAGGAGTCAGCGAGAACATCAGTGAAGACTGGGGACTAGGAACTGATTGCAGTGCTGCAGATGACACCTTCTCGTCCTTCCTCGACTCCTTGCTCAATGATGACATCTTCCTGCAGCAGAATTTGCATGCAGGTTACGATAGAAACAACAGCAACTACATTACTGAAAGCATTAAAGCGAGCGTTGATCATGCTCAGCTTGCGGATCCTTCAGGTGATTGTTCGATTCCAGATCTTGCCGTCACAGGTATATGGGAAGGTATGCTTCCTTCTTCAGATGCCTTGGATGATAGATTTTATGGACAGTTTGCTGGTGATCATGCAGGCAAACAATTCTGATCAATTAATAACTGTGTAGATTAAGTTATAAGACGGTAATTATTATAGTGTTAATTTGTATAAGAAAGTTGTAGTATGTTATGCATATATATATTTGAGACAATATCACGTCATTGTTCATATGTAATTGAAGGTCATGTATGCATGTATAACTTTACTGCATGGTTAATATTTTCAAGTTGCAGCAAGGACATAAGTTTCATTTGTATGAATTTTAAATACAGAAACAGTCAGCAAGTTTGCAATGGCAAAATTATCTTATGCATCAGTAACTTAGAATTATATTGTTTTCTTCTTTCTTTTTCAGCTATGAACTGCATGCAACTTCGACGTAGTTGCCTTGAACCATGACCTCTCTATTTCTTATCACATTTGTTCCACGATAACTTTTTTTCTCTCTCGATAAGAACATTAACGGCATAGATCTGCAGGTACTTATAATATTGATAATGTCAATAAGGGAGAAAACATGTTGATATGCTTTATTGTTGCAATACATAATGAATCATGTTGAACCATATTATTAGAGGAACTAACTTATATATATCTTAATTATACTTGCAAAATAATAAAACTGAGTATTTTATTCCTACATTGCATTAAACTGCCTACCTATCGTCACAACAATAAAAAAAACTCAGATATTTCTTGCATCTGCTTATAAACTTTAAAAATTAATATAATGAAATTTCATGTCTTATTACATATCATAGAACTAAATTAGACTCGACATTTTCTTTTGAGGTTAAAAAAGGGATTGTCACGTTATCTGGTTCAGCATGCAAGAAATCGAATAGTATTTGCAGAAATCAAATTAATTGAAGACAGTACGTAGTCAGGACGGTTAATACATCTTCCTCTTTGATAAACTTAATTTATATGTTATGTCAGTACCAATGATATATATAATCTCTTGGCATGAACTGAGTGACACAAGATAAGTTTATGTGAGGCAGTACTAAATGTACAATATGTTTTTCAATTATGAAACGACGAGCGTAATTCAGGTTCTGCCGGGGTGATGGAAAATGCCTTATATATGGTTTGAGATCGATCATATAAGCCAAGTGTAGGTTTATATAGTTTCATTGTGAGATCCTTATTATTGGGACTACTAATTATGCCCTGTAATCTGCATGTACTTTATGAGAAATCTCTCATGTAACAAGAAAAGATGTATCTTAAAAGCTTCAATCAATTAGGCCTACAAGTAATTGCATCTCATTCGTGGATACGTATCATAAATGACAACTATTCTATGTTTAATACATATCAGCAACAGAAAGCTATAGTTCTTTTACACTTATATGAGGAATAAGTAAATGGCTACAAGAATATAATGTATACTACGCATAGTCTCCGTGAGATAATCGAGAAATCTTCGTTAGACTCTGCTGGGGTGATGGAAACCCATATATCAACTGCACCCTTAATTGAGTCTATTACTCTTGAAGATGACATACAAAAATATGATTATGCATTATTAATTAGGTCAATTGTTACACTGCAAAGTTGTTTGGTTCCTGACTACCAATTGACCAACATACATCCTGTCTAATAATCATTAAACTTGATTCCAGCAGCGCTAATTAGTACATGTTAACATAATATATATCAATTAGACTTATTATAAATGTAACATAATTTGTCAAGCACAAAATATTTTTCATATAATCAGTTTTTTTTTCGTGGACTCAGCTTGACTAATCGATCTCTTCGAAAATAAAGTTAAAATGAAGACATTTGTTAAAAAAACTAAAAATGAATGTTAATCGATCTCTAGCTGTCCAAATTATCTGAACATGTCGTGGCACTAACTTTCCATTTCACTAAGGGGGCGTTTCCCTCACAGTAATCTTTGTAAATTACTGATAATCTGAAGTTAAAATTACCTGGGTCCACCACATTATCATGTTTACTTATTTTAATTCGTAGGTATCTGAATTGCCTAGCAATGCAGATTGCCTATGAAGTGGTAATCTACATTACGGGTGTTTATCCAGATTACCACCCAAGTGACAATCTTATTTATATTAGTTTCCCTCTTTGCCCTTTTAAATCTTCCATAAATAAAACATAACACAATAATAAATTATCATATAGTAATAACAACAATAAAAATAATTATTATTATTATTATAAATTAATGACCATAATAAATATTATTTAAATAATATTATATTATTATGATCATATTATGAATTAAAATATAGCACTAATTGTTATTTATAAGTATTATTAATTAGACTAATTTTTTGTAAATTATTATTATTAATTGTAAAGATTATTTTATTATTATTTTAATTTGAAGGATATTAATTACTTAAATTCATTAATTTGTGAATTCATAATTTAAGTTGATAAATTTTAATTCAATAATACAAAATTTTTAACTTAATAATATTTATGTTATTAATTGTAAAGATTATTTTATTATTATTTTAATTTGAAGGATATTAATTACTTAAATTCATTAATTTGTGAATTCATAATTTAAGTTGATAAATTTTAATTCAATAATACAAAATTTTTAACTTAATAATATTTATGAATGGTATTTTGGTAAAATGATGTATATTATTTAGTAATCATTTATATAAGTAAATATGATAATCTGAATTACCACTTGGATTACTTATATATAGTAAACGGGGTAATGAACATTACTGGTAATTTAATAGGTGGTAGTCTTTCTGTCAGGTAACGTAGATTATCAGGTAATGTTAAGAGGTAATGCAGTAAACGCCTTCTAAGACTCTGTTTGACTGTTTGACAAATAGAATTTTGCTAATCGTGAACTATCATTTCAACCAAATACTAGCAAGAGACATCATTTGAGCAAAATGTTTATGATATAAAAGAGCCCAACCTGAAGTTTTTCAAAACTTGGGTAAAGCTCAAGAATGATAGATAGATGGAAAGCCATCGGAGAACCTTAAAAACTTCACTCGTCACTAGCTGAATCCGTTAGAAATATATTATTAACAGACCATCCAAAAAACACACATGCATATTACATTCTACAGGAAATGATGCAAGCACTGGATCATGTCAGAGACAGAAATTGTGAATATTTCCATTACAATCGTGTTTGTAACGAAGAAAACAAAGAGACATGTTTACGTGAAAAAAAACTCAAGTTTTGGTTGAGTGACGATAGGTTTCATTACCTCGTTGTTTTTTTTTTCAATTATATACAAGAAAAAAGTTTGTCATTTCAGTAATAAATCGAGTTTAAATACTAGTGGACTGCCGATTTCTTTTGGTCATCTTATTCGAACTAATTTCATTGACTCTTCATATATATATAGCAGCCAATTTTTTTTATAATCCTTAATAATAAAGAGTGCATTAGTTTAATTCAGTTTTTAAATATTTTTAATGTTCGAATTCTGACATCTCAGTCAGAATCCATTTACGGTTGTCCTCGTGTAGATGTCCTTTGAATGTTTGGTTTAGACTGGCAGTTGGGTCTAATATTCTGGAATGCAACGAAGTTGGCCAGCAGATGCATGTATATTATATAGTTGTTGATTTCTTTAAATAGATGTAGAAATTAAACAATAATAACGGTATCAAAGTGCATATGGATCATTGGAATTCTATGACACGGAACGGTGCAACTAATTAATTTTGAAAGCCACAGTTGCAGCGACGAAACCAACTAACATATTATTATTATTATTATTATTATTATTATTATTATTATTATTATTATTATTATTATTATTATTATTATTATTATTATTATTATTATTATTATTATTATTATTATTATTATTATTATTATTATTATTATTATTGATGAATTTAAAAAAAATGAGACAGCTGTTAATTTCGAGTTGATGAATGACTAGGTAAGATTGTAAATCCTTCCCATTTTTTATATTGCCGAGAAAAAAATATTAATTATTGAAAACAGAGAGATTATAGAATTTGTTTTAGTTTAGTGCTGATTATTTATTCAAAAACTAATTATATATATATATATATATATATTATGTTCAGTTGAAAGCGAAAATACTAAAAATTTAACCCTTCCTCAAAGCAACCATAACACTTTCTGGCTATCTACCTTCAACATTTTAAACGTCCATAAGGAATTACCTCTCAACAGATCCGCCATGTTTACTATGCTATTTGTAGATAGTTTCAATTCTTTTCATCGTTAACATATTAGCATACTTATAGTTAACCATGACTGAAGGGCAACATAAAAACTTTTGGAGGTTGATTCATTTAATTTTCAAACTAAACATACACAAAAGTTATGTAAATATTTCTAAAACTCCATTTTTCAGAAGATAAAGTACTAGCAGCTAATTACTATATTCGTAAGTTTATTGAATTCTGGATTTTGGTTTTTTTAGATAATTGCACTTCAACCAACTTTATTTCTTCCGTGAAGACCTCAACTTACTCTTCAACTTAAAATCTAGATTGTTGCTTTGTTGAATAGTAGTTGACAGAACTCACATTTAATGAAGCTAATTAATTTATTAATTAGCACCTGCACAAACTCATAGTCATTGCCAATGTTTTAGTCAAAGAAAAAGGTTTGTTGGGTATGTTGTATTAACACAGTAATCATTTAATCCTAATTAATTTAATTTGAAGGTAAAAATATTACTATATTTTATTATAAGGAAGCTTCATAAATATTTAATATTAAGTTTCTCCAATAAAAAAACAAACTTCAAATCTCTTGGCTAACGAGTTGTCTACTACGCACATCACAATTTTCTTGCTATTTTTCTTTGTTCGAATAAATACATTTGGTGTTGCATTCCCTAAAATTACTGAAAATTATATAAATTGAACAAGACATATTAATTGAAAATATAATTTTTTTAGAAAGGGTCATTGTGTAGGGAAGTTGTTTGATAAAGCTTGATGCTATATAAAACTTGAAATAGAGTCTAGATTATTATTATCTATTCATGTTAGATTTACGCTCGAAGTCCTCTTCTACATCTCAACTTCGTATGCGATCAAATTTATAAGATCAACAAGTAAAGGATATTTCATGGAATTGAAGTCCTAACTTTTTAGTAATTTTATCATAATTAACAACTATCACGAACATTTGATTTTAATAAAAAAAGTCGCCAACTCTTTAATTAGTTTGTCTCCAATATATTATAATTATATTTTAAGTTTTATATTTAAAAATTTATCTTATGATCATGTGGCATTGTCACTTGGGCAAAGAAATGCATAGGTGGCAGTGTGGCACTAGATACACAAATTAAAAGTGGCCAAATTATAAGATTCGTTTTAACAATAAAAAATATTATTTTATTTTCTCAATCAGTGTCGATGTGGCATTGGTACCGAGTACTTCGCCAATGTGGCAGTTCCACATAACAAAGGTTTTTTATACTTACAAAAAAAATTATACATAAGATTAACAAATGAAACAATTAAGCATGATTAAGTTACGGAAATTTTGCAAATTCTAGGTCTGGTTAACTGAAATCATATAAGAACGATAATGATATGCAACTTGTTAATGCTGCACTTCTTCATTTACTAAGAACAAAAGTGTGGTGCAATTATTCGTCTGTTCTCATTCGTATTTATCATTTTATTTTATTTTAGTTTATCTTCCCTAAAATCTAAGTATGAGCTTTCCTTTTTAACGAAAAAAAAATTCATTATTATTTCCACTGTGTTTGATTCTTGAATTGTCTATGAGCTAAACCTTTTATAACCTTCATTTCTAAGGAACCATACCAAAATAACTAAAAGATGCTCGACTGTAACAACAGTTAACTCTTGCGCCTTCCAAATTATTTTCCTAAAAAACTATATAACACAAAGATGCAGGGAGTTGTAAATCAAAGCTAGCAACTACATGCATTCACCTTAAAATAAATACTATGTATAATAACTGTTTTAACACTCACCTGAGAGACACCATACGGGTCAGAGTTCTCTACCATGAGATTAGCAGCTTGAGTCTGAAGAACCCTAGAGAAATCACATGAAGGGAAAAGGAACGGAATGAAGCACTGCGTCCAATCGAACAGCTGATCGAAGGGATGCAAAGGGGGCTGAGATTTCACGTCCGGCGGCTGATGGTTTTACGATTTGTCTGAGTTAGAGGTGGTGGGGTTTGGAAGTCGAGTTCTGTTCAAATCATAAATATATATATGACGTGCATGCTTTGAGTTTTACATGCATGAATGACTGGTAGCTTATTGCAACCTATTTACAGGTCTTTTGGTCTTAGGAAACAGAGCTCAGGAACAACCCCCAACCAAACATTCTAAACCATGTTTCCTGCTGTGGAACCACCTTTCTACGAGAATTGGGAGTCTTCTTATTTTGATCTATAGGTCAAGTAGGTCGTGGTGCAATATATCATCTCGAGTTTGATTCTGGTAACTAGTACGAGTGCATGGAGACAATTAATTTAAAAGATATATATCCATATGTGGTTTGGTAGTTGTGAGTGGAACCATTGTCCATATGTCATGCTGAAAACTCAAATGAACTGCGAATCATGTTTTATTAGTTGATACAGATCCACGCCACTGAATTTTTTGATATATGTTCTCCATAACGTTTTTGTCTACATTTTACGCCTGGACAACACTGTATATAAATATTTATATTTTTTACATATTTTTATAAAGAGAAAAAAATATGTAGCACAATTATGCACTAAGTAACATTTTTTGCTATTAATAACGTGAATAATGTTTATATTTCCTTAATCAATAAATAATCTTTCTTATCATATGTTACATTAAAAAATGTGATACATACTCAATAGAAAAATACGTGCTTTGGTACACAACTAATATTGAGTTGAATTCTCACAATGAGTTATGCTCCTAAATTTATATTTCTTTTCATATATTAAGTCAATAGACATTCGTTTGATCTCATGAAAACTAAATAAGGTGTTTTTTTACACTTGAACTAATTAACTTCTTTTTTAACGTGACCTTATTGATCGACAAGATAGCCTCAACGTAGTTTGTTTAACTAACATGACATTTAATTGGACCAAGTTAATGAAGAGATTGATTTAGGAAGATAACAGAAACATGAAAAAATATTTAAATAAATTCAGCAAGAGATTGGACCAGCCCTTATGGCAGCGCGTGGTAGGCCTTGTGAGCAATAAAATGCAAGCACATCTGGTTAATTATTTCATCAATGGATAACGTATCAATATTTTCTTTTTTAAAAGATCTCATTAATGACACATGTACTCCACAAGACTAGTTCTTCAGTACCTCCACAAGATCAGCTCCTCACGTATGCTCAGATCCACATATCACGCCTACATTATCAACACTCTACTTTCCTTATTTTCTGCAACTGTAATTGCTTACAAGTTATAAATATTACCGACTGTACTCATTGCAAATCATTGAATAACATTCTCTTCAATCACTTGAGTTAAGTTGGTATCAGAGCATAACAGCCATGTCTTCCTCTGCCTCTTCTTCAGCCACTGAAACAGAAATGCCTCTGTCATCCCAGCCTTTTCCCTCTCTTAATCAGGCCAGTCATTTTATCTCAATCAAACTAACTCCATCAAATTATATCCTATGGCGAACCCAACTTACTCCTCTTATTAACAGTTTTGACCTTGAGGGCATTATTGACGGTACCCAGCCCTGTCCTCCACCACCAAATTCTGCAGCAACTCCTCCAATTTCAGCCTCCTCACAGTATCTTGCATGGAGACGTCGTGATCAATTGTTGCTCGCCTGGCTACTCTCTTCTCTTTCCGAAGAAGTTTTGCCTCTCGTTGTCGGTCTGACAACATCTCAAGAGGTCTGGACAACCCTTCATCAGGCCTATGGAGCTCCAAGTGAAACAAGATTACTTCAGCTTCAGATGCAATTACACAATCTGAAGCAAGGCGACAACTCTCTTACTGCATACCTCAGACAAGTGAAGCTGATTGCCGACGAGTTGTCCTCTGCCGGCCACCCTCTTTCTACATCAGCCTTCAACGCGATTGTCTTTAATAACCTCAGTGGTGACTACAGCAGTATCGTCGCCTCCTTAGCATCTCGGACCACTCCAATTGCATTCCCTGAGCTCCTCAGCATTTTAACCAGTCATGAAATACGGCTAGCCAACAACTCTGCTGCCATTGCGTATCCGCTCAACCCCTCTGCAAACTTCACAAAATCAGTAGCACAACAAGGACGTGCCAGAGGATATGGTGGTCGTGGTCGTGGACGTTCCAACTCTCATCGTAGAGATCCTTGTCCTGTGTGTGGCAAAGCTGGCCACAATCCTTATCAATGTCGGAATCGACATCCAGCGTCAATAACACCTCAAGCTTACGCAGCAATGCAAAGAGCAGCACCAATGGCGCCTGACTCAATTCTTGGCAGCTATCAGGAGTAGTTTCCTGACACCGACGCGACTCATCATGTCACTCCTAATGTCTCCGCTCTTCAATCTGCAGATCACTACATAGGCGATGAACAACTCCAAGTCGGTAACGGCGCAAACCTGCAAATAAAAAATACTGGTATCGCCACCATTCCTTGTTCTGTTCGCCCACTTAAATTATCCAATGTTCTTCATGTTCCTCAAATTTCAAAGCCACTCTTATCTGTCAAACAATTTACGAGTGAAAACAATTGTTTCTTTGAGTTTTATTCTAACAGTTTTGTTATCAAGGATCGAACATCGCGTCTTCCTCTTCTACAAGGACACCTTAAAGATGGTCTTTACCATCTTAAGCCAGCTGTTGCGCCACCAAACTGCTCTTCTCAGCCCTGTTTCCTCTACCACATGGCATAACAGGCTCGGTCATCCACAACATCGGATTCTGCGACACGTTCTCAATAAACATCATCTGCAGCACCAGCAAATACACAACTCGCCACGCTGCTCGTCATGCCTCCAAGGAAAAGCTTCCATACTACACTTGCCGTCAACCAATAACTTCAGCACCAAACCTCTCCAAGTCCTCTTCGCTGATGTTTGGGGACCTGCTCCCCAAAAATCTGCCGATGGACACTTGTTTTTTACTCTCTTTGTAGATGATTTTACCCGCTACACTTGGTTATTTCCTCTCTTTCATAAGTCTGATGTAATGAAAATATTTCCAACTTTCCATATATTTCTTGAGCGCCAATTTGACTGCAAATTAAAAGCCTTGCAAACCGACCGTGGCGGCGAGTTCATTGCCCTTTCCTCTTATCTCGCGAGTCATGGAATTGCCCATCGTCTAACTTGCGCGCATACGCATGAACAAAATGGAACTGTCGAACGTAAGATTCGACACGTTGTTGAAACAGCCCTCACATTACTTACCCACGCTTCTTTGCCGCGCCGCTACTGGCATTATGCCATGGATACTGCTGCTCACCTAATAAACAGGTTACCAACTCCTGTTCTTCACAATATGTCCCCATTTCAAATGTTATACAAGAAACCACCCGATTATCACTTTCTACGCACATTTGGTTGTGTTGTTTTTCCCTTCACAAGACCATACAATAGACATAAGTTTGACACTCGTGCTCTCCCGTGTGTCTTCATGGGGTATTCACCCACGTCCATCGGCTACCGCTGCCTTCATCCCACCACCGGAAAAATCTATGTCTCGCGACATGTTCAATTTGATGAACGCATTTTTCCTTTCTCCACCAAAGTCGCTGCTTCACCATCAATACCACTTACCATGCCACCTTGGTTCTCTGTTTCCCTGTTACCCCCATTGGCTGATACTTCAACACCTACTCCACATCAGCCAAACACATCAACACCCTCCTCCACCTCCAGCAATGACCTCCCTTCCTCTACTCGTCCTCCAGAAAACACATTGTCATCTTCTGCACCACCTTCCCCACGCCAACTCCGTCCTCGGAAACCAATCGACTACAGATTCCTTGCTGGTTTCAAAGCCCTTCAAACATCTGTCTCTCCAGCACCCACTCCTACATGCTTTACCACAGCTAACAAGTACCAATGTTGGCGCGAAGCTATGTCTGAGGAATTCATGGCTCTCCTACGCAATGGCACCTGGTCTCTAGTTCCTCGAACTACTAATATGAATGTGGTTGGCTGCAGGTGGATCTTTCGCACCAAATACAAGCCCGATGGACGTATTGATCGCTACAAAGCACGCCTGGTCGCCAAGGGATTCCACCAAACACCCGGAATAGATTATGCTGAAACCTTCAGTCCGGTGATCAAGCCTACCACAATTAGACTTGTCTTGTCCATTGCTGTCTCTAATGGTTGGTCGCTTCGACAACTTGACATCAACAATGCTTTTCTGCATGGCACGCTATCAGATGTTGTTCACATGGAACAACCTCCTGGCTTCGTCGACCAGCTACAGCCAAATCATGTATGTCGCCTACACAAGTCCTTGTACGGTCTCAAGCAAGCCCCGCGCGCGTGGTTCCAGACCCTCACTGCAGCATTATTTTCCTTTGGTTTTCGGGCTTCTGCCACAGACACGTCGTTATTCATCTATACAACTCAAACTGCAATTGCCTACCTGCTGGTTTATGTTGATGACATCCTCCTTACAGGTTCATCATCCACAACAGTTCGCAGCATCATTCAACATCTTAATCGGCAGTTCACTGTCCGAGACATGGGGCATCCTCACTATTTTCTCGGTATCGAAATACTTACAACAAGTCATGGCTTGCTGCTGACTCAACAGAAATACATTAGAGACATCTTAACTCGCGCCAAAATGCTCGACTCCAAAGCTGTTTCCACTCCAATGGCTCTCAGCAAGTCTGCACCTCCAAGCACACCATTTCCTGATATAACTCTTTATCGCCAGATTGTCGGCTCCTTGCAGTACTTGCATCTTACAAGGCCGGATATTGCATTCGCTATCAACCACGCATGCCAGTTTATGAACACTCCCTCTACTTCAGATTGGCAGCTAGTGAAGCGCATTCTCCGCTATCTCAATAGTACCAAGGATCTCGGTCTTACCATATGTCGTTCCTCGATTGATCAACTGAATGCTTTCTCGGACGCAGATTGGGCCGGTTGTCCACTTGATCGAAAGTCAGTAGGCGGCTTTGCAATTTTTCTCGGCAACAATTTAATTTCATGGGCAGCTAAGAAACAGAAAACAGTTTCGCGGTCATCAACAGAATCAGAGTACAAATCAATCGCCAATGCCACTGCCGAACTTATATGGCTGCAGTCCCTCCTTCGCGAACTTGGCATCTCCTCACGCAATTCTCCAATTTTATGGTGTGATAATGTTGGAGCCACGTACCTCTGTGCCAATCCTATTTTTCACGCTCGAACAAAACATGTTGAGGTGGATTTCCATTTTGTGCGGGATGAAGTCACCAATCAACGTTTGCAAGTTCGCTTCATTTCAACCAAAGACCAATTAACAGATATTATGACAAAACCCCTCTCTAGCGCTCGGTTCAAGTTTATTCGTGACAAGCTCCGGCTAAGCTGCACCCCGCCGGACTTGCGGGGGGGTAATGACACATGTACTCCACAAGACTAGTTCTTCAGTACCTCCACAAGATCAGCTCCTCACGTATGCTCAGATCCACATATCACGCCTACACTATCACCACTCTACTTTCCTTATTTTCTGCAACTGTAATTGCTTACAAGTTATAAATATTACCGACTGTACTCATTGCAAATCATTGAATAACATTCTCTTCAATCACTTGAGTTAAGTCTCATAAATCCTTCTTATGAGCATCTGAATAAATGAACACAAGTGAGGAATATTTGGATCTGCTCCAGAATTTATCATCTTCTTTTTCTCACTTTTCAGATATGATGTCAAATCTCGAAACAGGATCATATCAATAGTACATCAATGTTGTTATAATATAGAGTCTGGCTTCTTTAAACTCTTACGAGTCTAAGAAATTACGTAGACAAAATGAATCAATTAGGTATATAATTTTATATGATAGGATATTAAAATTTATTTATAAGTCGATTAAATTTTTTTTTTGCAAAATTTTAAACTTGTATAACAGTTACAGAAGATTATATAACTTTATACGATTCGTGTAACTTTTCAATTTGTATAAAAAATAAATTTATAAATATTAAATTTTTGTTAACTAGCTTACTAATAATTAAGACTGAAGTATATAAATGAGATGTTTATAAATATTTAAAAATAAAAAATAGATAACTTTAGTGCATTTTTTATTTTATTTTTTTCCTATCTTAATAATTTGCAATTATTGTTAGCTAAATAGTATTTTGCAATAGTAACTATATTCATTACTTAATATTTTTTTACATATAAATAAAATATATTAGTTATTTTAACAGTTATGAATCTTAAATAAATGCATTATTTTGTATTTTCGATGTATATTAATTATTTTATAATTAAATTTATTTGAAACAGAAATTCTACGAATTTACGGAAGAAAAAATGAATCTATTTAAACTATCGAACTCAAGAACCTCGCACTATATCACAGTCAAATGGTACTATGAAATGTGTCCATAGGAAAAGAAAAGCATCATGATTTGGCAACTACATTCACAGCAACAAATTCATACAAACGAAGACATATAACAAAGTTCGAGCAAAGTAAACGTAAGCAAAGACTCACATTGACTGAAACTATTAGAATATGAATGTGATGATAACAAAACTGAGCGTGATATGTAAACCAGCATTAGAATGTTATTGCTATGGTGCCATTCTGTGATTGGAAGGGTTGAATCACTTCAACGAGACGAAACAAGATCTACAATGCCTTAAAAGCAACTGCGAGATTGCAAGCTGACTTCTTAGAACTGATATAAAGGGCATTTCTGAAGACCTATTATCGGTAGCTGCGGTAAATCGGGGTGTACATGCAACTCTCTGCGTACTCCACCAGATTTTCTGGGCGTGGAAGTCGTGTAGCCAAGCCTGAAGATTGAAAGGAAGTGAACTAAATAAATAAGGACCGATTATGACAGTTTATGCAAGATGTGTTTGAGAATATAACGCACCGAGTTCATATACTTTAGCGGCAACATTAGCAGCAATGTTAGCAGATATTTTCCTGATATTTTTAAAGGGAGGATAGACCAATCCTTTATCAAAGTTCTCCTGAGACACTTGTTGAGCCAAAGCTTCCGCTGTGATCCAACAAAATACCAAAAGCCACGGAAAGTACGTAAATATGATTAGCAACAAATATTTCAGCTCCAAAATTAGATGAGAAAATCTAGCTATGGGCGTCCTCAATGGAAAAGCTCTAAAATTAGAAGACAAAAACTAGCTACGGGTGCCCTCAATGGAAAGCTCTGAGTCTTTTTTATAACATATCCCTTAACCAAGAGACCAATGCGATTAAGTATGCAATACCAAGTAGAAGTGAAACTAGGTCCTAATTAAGACATTTCTCTTGTTGGTAGTAGGGAGAAAATTGTGATCTGCCAGAAAAGCTATGTCAAGCAGAGCTTTATTTGCACTTACAGGCTGCAAGAAGCATGTCATCATGCACGCGTATGGCCCCAGATATGATTAATCCAAGACCAAAGCCTGGAAATATGTAAGCATTATTCGCCTGACAATAAAAAGAGAGATCAGTTTTTGCTGCATTGTAAATCATCCGCCATAAATTTACAATACACATGAACACCACATGATTACAAAATGTCAGTTATGTGAACAAGTTCAAACCTGGCCTGGCACAAACACATTTCCTTGGTACTCAACAGGGTCAAAAGGGCTCCCACTAGCAAAAATTGCACGGCCCTGAAAATTACAAGAAACTTAAATGAGGTCAAACCCTTCTTTTCCAATATGTTGGATACCTGCACCGCTCAGAATAATTTCTTGTGACACATAGCAAATATTGCTCGCACCTGACTCCATTTGTAAGCCTCCTCAGCAGTACATTCGGATTGTGAAGTTGGATTTGATAGAGCAAGAATAATAGGTTTCTGTACGTTGCAATGTGACGTCATCAGTTTTTATCCTCAAATGCAGATCTATAATTTATCGGATGAAGTTTCAAGACTTGCCTTGTTAAAGGAAGCCATGGCCTCAACTACATCTTTTGTAAATGTTTTTCCTACTCCAGATGTTCCAATCAATACAGTTGGCTTGATCGCCTAGGAGCACATAACAAATAAGAAAACCTTTGTAGGCTGAATAAGAAAAACTATGCAATACAAATATTTAAAAGGAATGACATCAAGTGCATCACATTAACTTCAAGAAAACATCCTTTCAAGTCAGTTGAAAGTTGGTAGGTTTAGGCTTTTAGCTTTCAGTTAATTAGTCAATTTCTAAGACACAGAACTTAAAATATTCACTGAAACAAATAAACGTAAGACAACATTCAAATGATTTGAATGTGAACTGAGAGCAGGAAATAAGCAAACCAACTCAGTATCACACCTTGACTGCATCTAAGAGATTATTAATAGGTTCATGATCATGCGCCCAAGGTTTCTTAAAGTGCTGAAGGGACTGTTTTCTTGAGCTAACAATCAAACCCTGCAGATAAAAAAAAATGAAGCATGTAGGCGTAATATAGAAACTTTTCCGGGAAACAAATCTGAAAAAGGAGAAACAAGCTTAAGCGCCCAAGAGTATAGAACTTTATTGTAGTCATCTACCTTAGAGTCAACAAGCCAAATCTTTTTGCGGTTCTCTTCGATTGACGCACCAGTCTGAAAAAGTTAAAAAAACAACTAACAAATTAATCATATGAGAATTGTCATGGAAAGAGAATAAGTAAGTGAGCTAAACCTTTTTTGATATTTCCAAGGCAATAAGCTCAGCAATACCTGTGCCTGCCTGAAGAGACAAAAAAAAGACAAAATATCAATAACAGTAATGAATCAAGACAAGTTAGATAAATGTAGAATCACACAGAATGGATGATATACAATTTAAATCATGATAGGTTTATGTGCCCACTTAAGGCCAGCCAGTCAGATTTGATGGTGGTATTCAAATTGCACACCCGTTTCACCCCAAAAAAAAATTGCACACCGTTGAAACTGACAGGATATTCTTAAGAACCTTTTTAAACATAAGAAAATGAATAAGTTTGTTTAAACATGCTTTGGCTAAGGCCACTTCGAATTTTCATTTATGTTGACACTGATCACTGTAATATTAAATCTACCAACATCTTCCAGACTGTCACAACTTTGTTAATATTCTGAAAGATGTACTGGAGATTCAAATATGAATGATGAAAATTACAAATCAAAGCCTTTTTTTTAGAAAAAAATACAGATTGATCTTCATTATGGATTAGTGCAAAGTTACATGTATCATAAATCTTGAGTTTGTTTTGTTGCAACTGGATTGTTCACATGCAAGTGCAAGATTTAAAGATCCATAAAACCTGCAATTTCTGTAATGTAATCCTATAATTAGTTGGTCACAAAAAAACTTCCAGGATTTGATTGCCAATATTCACAAACGTGACGTGTGTGTGGTACCAAAAAGAAACTCATACTATGTTCAGCTCCCATTTAATGAAACTTGAAGTTACAAACAACGAAACAGGCTCGAAATTGCAGTAAATTTATCCGCCATGATCTATCTCGTTAACAGAATGGATAAGCAGGAGTGGAAGCTTACCTCCCCAGCACCAAGGAACAAGTAAGTATGGTCTGCCAAGGTTCCTCCAACCAATTTCAATGAAGCTACAAGCCCAGCAAGAACCACTGAAGCAGTTCCCTGCAATTGGTGCAAAGGATTCACCATAACTGATAATAGCTTTCCACCAAAATAACTAATTGACAAATTTGTTTAAAATAAGTGAAAAATATGGGACAACTTGGAGGGAAAATCATCAATTCATTTACCTGGATGTCGTCATTAAAGACAAGGTGTGTCTTGCTGTACTTAGCAAGCAATTCAAATGCATTATGATTGGCAAAATCTTCAAACTGGAAGAGAATAATGAAAGAGTGTGAATTAAAAGATTACCCTTTACCTAAGGAACAAATCAAAACACTATCATGCGCCAATATCTACTCCATTCTACAAAACATGAACTACCATTTTTACTGACCTGAATAAGGACTTTCTCTCCATAATTTTGCTTAACTGCAGACATAAATTCATGAAGAAGTTCGGCATATTCCTGAAAGCATATACACAAAACTGAGCACTTAAAATTTAATAGTCACAGAAATTGTAGGTAAGAAAGATAAATAACCTCCCCAGTAGCTCGCTTTTGCCTTAGCCCAATGTAGAATTCATCGTTCAACAATCTCTCATTATTAGTTCCCACATCAATTGTAATGGGTAAGCACTGAAAAATGGATAATTATTAATTTAGTTAATATGTTATGCTTGTTATAAAAGTACAGTCGCAAGCAAATAAGACAGACGCACAGCTAAGAAAATGTATGCATGTCATATTAGGCGAAAAAAAAATCTTTTGAACAAATTCATGTGGCATATGCTTACCGAGGATGGACGAAGTCCTCCGAGGGCTGTATATAGAGCAAGTTTTCCTACAGGAATTCCCATTCCCTAAACAAAGAGAATAACAATTAAAACCATCATTACAAAATGCATTACTTCGTATACATTCACAACTGATGTTCCCCTCACCTGACAGCCAAGATCTCCCAGTCCCAAGATACGCTCTCCATCAGTCACGACAATAACTTGAATAGACTTTTCAGGCCAGTTCTTCAGCACCTCAAGAATCTTTCCTCTGCAAAAACCAAGAACTTCTGAACCTATAAAATCTACTAAGACAATATATAGTCAACACAATAGAACAGAATAACACACTTTTCCTTCAAACTGATATATAGACCCTGCGGACGCCTGAAAATGCTCCCATACTTTTGGCAAGCCTCGCCAACTGTTGGTGTGTAGACAACTGGAAGAAGTTCCTCAACATTGTCAATCAGAAGCTTGTAGAATAGTCTCTCATTTCTCTCCTGTTACATAAGGACCCATTATTTTCTATTTTCGCATTGGCTTCAGGATCAAACCAGATTTGAAAGAACTTAAAAAACATCTGGTATATCAAAGGATTGTCAACCTGAAGGTCCATCATTGCCATGTAACGCTGCAAAGGGACTGTGTACTGTCGAAGATTGTCCATCAGTTTCTTTTGCTGCGAGACAGAAATGCCAATTATCAATTGTTAATCAGCTTCAGCGCCAACATGTAAAATTGCTTTGAAAGATAAGAAGCCTATCACAGCCACATACCTGAAGCTCTTGGCTCACGACTACTGGTGGCAATAGTCCCCGCAGGTAGTGAGCATCTCTCTCCTTCTCGGTGAAGGCAAGTCCCTTGTTGTGGTGAGGATCCCTCAGTAGAGTGTATCCACTGACGAGGAGAAATATCATAGATATAAAAAATCCATTAATAACTAAAGATAACTATCGGCGGATACAATATTTTGGTAAATAAAAGATTTCTTTTTTCTCTTCATTTCTTTTCTGGTGCAGATCATTCATTTCGGAGTTCAACACATCTACATGCACGAATTGACAGAAAAAGATCCAGAAACCAACGGATGTAAACAATTCATACTTGGTAACTCCCAATAACAAATCAGATAAAAGGATCAACGAAATCACTGTTTCCACATTAAAATTTAGATTCATATCATAAATCCTGAGGCACAGTGACATAAATACAAACAACATTCGTACATAAAAAAAGGAACCTACAAGACAACCGGACAAACAACCAAATCAAGAACACAACTTTTCAGTCCCCACGTCATGATCCGATTCGTAAGCACCACCGAAAAAAAAAGAGACAATAATCCGATCATCAGACAAGAATTCGCACATATATTCCAACAAATATCAAACTTGTACACAGGAATCCACTAACACTAATGCATCAAATCTCCCTACTGTTATACACACTGTGGCATACCTCGCAACGGAGATGGTCCAAGGGGTGACGAGCTGCTCCTCGGTGGCGCGATCTTCGCCGTAGGAGTCCTCCACTCCGCCGCCCACCGTCGCCTTGGGATCCATCAGCGCCTCCACCGTCTCGTGCGAAGAGTTCTGCGTCCCTTCTCCTCCTCCTCCTCCTCCTCCGCTCGCTACTCCTCTGCAACCACTACACCGCAGCACCGCCGCTGCTCTGTGCTGCTAACCAGGCGCAATTCCCGCAGTTACAGTACTATCCCAATCTCCAAAATGCACCGCAAGGACGAAGAAGAAGAACGGAACGAATAGAATGCAATGTACAGAGATGCAAATGCAGCTGGAATTTATAGGCGACCATTCCAATCAAAGTACTTGAGCCTTCTTTTTTTACCATTTTAACGAGTCAAAAGAGGGAGGAGAAATATTTTTTTAGAAAAAAAAAGTGGATTCTATAATGAACAGTCAACAGTATCTAGTTAAGATTTTGGCGAATCTTGTAGCTAAATTTTGTGTCGGGTGGACTAATAGTTGGATTTAGAGGTGTACCAGGAAGGTGGTGCGGTGTAGAGAGGCGGAGAGCATGGCGACCTGTTCCTTTCGCGGTTGCAAAATTTATAGCTTTTGTGGATATGTCCACAGGATTCTGCAGGAGAAAATTAGAGAAGACGTCTCCTCCTGTGAGAGAGAAAGAGAGAGAGATTTCACAAATTAGAATTAAATGCTCTCTCTCTCTCTCTCTCTCTCTCTCTCTCTCTCTCTCTCTCTCTCTCTCGAATTGTTTGTGGGGACAAAGAAGATTAAAATACGGGATCTGAAGCTGCTGAAACTTGTGCATCCTCCATTTTCTTCTCATCCAGATAAAAAGTATATATTTTATTTTTATTCTAAAACATCAAATACACATTAAAATGATATTTATATACACCGTTGTAAAAAATGCACATCAGAAGTTTAGTAAAAAAAAATAGAAATAATCGGTTAACGAATTAAAATTTTGAAATAGCGATGTTAAATTTATGTTTATATTTTAGATTTAATTAGTTAGAATCTAGTAATGTTAGTAATGTTATGAATACTATAACTTAGTAAAATTGAAGCCCATCGTTGGTAGCTTTAACTGATTGGTTGTCATAATTAATAAGTAGAATTATATATTAAAAAAGTAATAATTTTGAATTAAATTTTTAAATGAATTTGTTGAGAGGAATATCTTACTTTTTGTTGGTAAAAAATTAAAAAGAAAAAGAAAACGCACCGCCGAGAAGTGCCCCAATGGAACACACACGTAGGCTTTCATGGATTCAAATGCTGCAGGAACGCGGCGGGTGCGTCAGGTTATGTGGCTCTGACAAATCATATTTAAATGACATATTACTCGCATTTTTAGCCAATATAACACATTTTGTCATGAGGTCTTCCAGCTAAAAATGTAAATATTAGAAACCAAACATAAAATGTGCAAAGAATATATGAGTGTAAAAAAATCGGTAAATACGAAAAAAACTCACTTAAATAAAATTTAGAAGCTCCAATAGATTTTAGGATGGCTTTAAAACTGATAGTCGCCTGAAAAAAATCATAGGAGTTTCTTTTATTTATTTGTAACTCTTTTACTTCTTTTATTGGTTCATAAAATATATTTTTTTATTGATATAGTAATCTTTTTTTGTGATTTAACGTTCTATCTATTACATAAATAATATAATTTATTTAATGTAATCAAAATTGAGGTGTTAACTTTATATTATTTCAAGATTAGAAGTTCTATTTTCTACAATATCATCATAATAAACGGGTATAAAATGATTATCCAAAGAAATGACTCGTTCGCAAATTGTATTAAAAATATCATCTAAAATATTATATTTGTTTTTTACTAAAAAAACTCAGCTAATCCGAAGCACTTATCCTAGGTCTAAAAAACTATGAAAAAAAACTCCTCTTCATGGTATTAAAAAGCCACCTAAAATATTAGATTACTTTTTTCTAACTAAAATGTTTAGCCGATCCGAAGCACTTTCTATCCATAACGAGATTAATAGCTCGTTTTGTTAACTAATAAAAATTATTTGATAAACATTAGTTCAATTTTTTAGATGTTAATATTTATTTGAAAAAATTAAGAAGTTGCATAAAAGTTTTGATAATAATAAATAGTTGTAATATTTGTTAAAAATATTGGTTATGATCCTAAAGTTATTTTTTAAATATACCAAAAAAATAGATAACAATTAATAATTTAATTAAATTATATTTGCAATTTATGCAATTACCTTTTTTTGTTTTTTTTTTAACAAAAGTATTCATTTATTTTCTATTTTACTAAAAAGGAATGCAGGAGAAAGAGCATAAAATAAAAGATGAGAAAGAAAAATATATATATTATGATAATATTTAAAAGAATAAAAATAAAATATTTATTTAATTTGTCAGACATTTTGCGTATCTTTTTCAACTTATAAATTATCATGCTAAGAATTTATAATTCAAACTTTACTTTATTAGACATCAAAATTTTTAAAGTTTATTTTAAATTACTTATGAGTCGAGCCAAACATATCAATTAAGAAACATTAGTATATTCCTCAATCTTAAACTCAATTGCTAATACATTGCGTAATATCTCTTAAATAAGTATTTTAGGACAAAAATAAAAAACAGCAATGATTAAAATGTGTTTTACGTATATAAATTATATATTCTTCAAGCTCAGATACACTGCACCATATCTCTTAATAAAATAAATATTATTGAGATGTCATTTAAGGATTTACTTGGCTTTATCATGTAGTTAACTAATCATCATTTAAGTGCCAAACATTTAATACGCATAATTTTAGTAGGACTGCATCATTATATAGTGCCAGATTGTGTGGAAATAACACAATGAATGCAATGAGCTGGAAATGGACATCAACATTTGGCGAGACCAAACAAATGAGAGAGCGAACACTTGCATATTAAAGGATTCAATGAGGAGATTTTACTCATGAAACTTTTTATATCAAATTGTTAATTTATTTATGACAATTTTTTTATCTATTAAGCACATCCCTGGAAAATCATAACCTACTATTTGGGACCAAATATTAAATTGGTGCACCTATTGGTTTGGAGAATAAAATTTGATCACTTCACCTCATCATCTTTTAATTCACAGTTGTAGGATCTTCTTTCAATTAAAAAAAGATTTATGTTATGTGTGTTTAATAAAAAAATGAAGATGCATAAATTTTGTTAATAAAGATTAAACTTGAGATTCAAATAAGAGTGTAAGGCAATATTTGATTAGAGAATAAGAGGTAGAATAAAAATTTATTTCATCTTATTTTATCAAACATCTATAAAATTGACATGGGCAAAATTAATATTTAAAAAAATTTATTCCGTCAAAAAATATTTTTTTCAGAGATAAATTATTTTACTAATTTAATAAAATAGATTATTCTTAATCATCTTTGTTCTGAGTTATCTTATTCACCAACCAGATATATCATAAAAGATAGCTACTTCGTTCTCACAGTTGCAAATTATTTAAAAGCTTGCATTTAAGGAGGGGTAGATGCATCTAACCCGAAAGCAAAAGCCATTTATGGTGTGGTCCTCAACGAGAATTATTAAGCACAACAAACATGATGTGCACGCCACCTCTCCATTGATCGATCGTAAGTTCCCCACCCTAAACGATTATATTTCTCCAAACAAATAAATTGAGAATAAATCATTCAAAGGGATGCAATGCACCCTCGCCTTATATGAGGTAAGGAATATTTCCTCGCAATCATTAATTGCTCATGATAAATGATGTCCATCTGAAATTGGAGATAGTGTTTGTGAATCTTTAATATCAATCGAAATTAGGATGAGTGATAAATATTTTTTTATCGTTTAAATAAATATCGATTTGAGTTATTTCACGCGTAAAAAAGAATTTTATTAGATGTCACCAATTATAATTAGGTGTATGATACAATATCTCAAATAATAATAATTTAAGATCTAATTTCTCTAAAGCATATCATTATATATGGTCATATTTGAACGCTCTCATATATTAGCATTTTATATATGAACTTCGAGAAAAAGAAGAAAACGTTTCTCCTTTCATGTGGAGTATGAACTAATATCCGTCCAGTCAATTGAGAATTTTTTTATCAACATTTGGACCAGACAACTAAGCAACATACACCAACTTTTCTAATATGACTCCAATATATGCTTTATTAAAGGAAAAGAGAAACTTTTGACATTTTTTGGAACAATTTGAATTGTTTACTATGGTTACTATAACTTCCTAGCATAATTAAATTCTGATTTTATATTCTGAATTTAAGTCTTGATGTTATTATAAAAGAGATGACCTTAAACATTATACTTTCAAGCCTGAAAATATTTCGATATAACATACCCAACCTTTTAGAAAACTTAAATTATATAGTGACAAATTCATCTCTTGTCAGCTAAATACTTATTTTGATCAAGGGGAACATTGAACAAAAAGCCTATATACAACAATGGAAAAGTTATTTCTCTTTTTCCACTTCCATATGTTACACAAAAAATTCTAACTCTTTAAATACCTAACTAAAAATACAAAAAAGAATCATTTCTTAAATATTATTGTCAACATTTAATTTTCTGTATAATGCATTTTTAACCAATCAAAAACAACTAAAATGCGCCCTCTCACAATGACAAGATTTGCGAGATAAATGGAAAGTTAATTAAAGCTATATTTTTTTTCATATTTGTGCTCTTCCACCTAAGTTGAGTTTAATCATATTATAAACCCGCAATGAGAACTCCTTGACTAATCCATGCTTCACATAGTTTGGTTACATGAAAATATTTGACTTTTTTTATTCGCAGGGGAGATGCTTTTTCGTTGGAAAATTTTACATTTTTTTAAGATTCTTATGTGACATATGGAGGCACCGGAGGAAGTATAATTGTCTAGAAAGCAAAAAGGTAATTTGACCACTTGGTTTGATGGTCTTTATTTAAAGTAAATAAATACATTAGAAAGTGCCGAAAAGATCAATTCGTTTTAATGAGTGAGAGAGAGAGAGGAATCGACTTATGAATTGAGCTACTCGCCTAAAAAAGAGCTACCCGCTTACCAACTCGTCCATTTAAGAGAGAGAGAGAGAGAGAGAGAGAGAGAGAGAGA
>LTAE01002165.1:0-42656 GCA_001647135.1 Pontederia paniculata | reverse complement strand
ATATATATATATATATATATATATATATATCAATATTATTAAAATCAGACCGGACCGGCTGATTCGATCGGTTTAACTGTGAACTGGTCGGTCGTCCGATTTGGTTCAACATTAAAAATGGAAGAGAGAAGGGACCGGATTAAACCGGAGAAAACTGAGACACCTCTGAACCGGGTAAACCCTGGTTCATTTCCAAATTTGAAAATAAAAGGAGACAAACTTGGAAAATTGGGTTAGTGCATTTAATATTGATTAGTACATATTTATGCAGTTAATGCAGTGAAATAGAAAAGTCAAATCTTGTAATTAAAGACAAATATGAAGAAAATTAATAAAATAGGTGAGGATTAGTTAAAATTGGAAAGAAGTAAAAAAAGAAGAAAATAATGATATAGACAATAAGATAAAAATGAAAAGAAAAGAGATAAGCATAAAAGACAAAATAACAAAAAATATCAATATCAGAATTTTAAAATGTGATTAGAAAGAAGTAAAAAATAAAAACATAAAACAACGCGGGATAAAATAGAAAAGTGAAAAAAGAAAGTGTAAACAAAAGAAAATTAATTAAAATAAATAAAGAAAATGTAATTAAATATAAAGACAAAAGTTTCAAATGAAATTTGATAAAATAGAATAAAAATTATTTTGAATACTATTTTTTTAGAACTATAATTGGTTTTTTTATCTTATTACAAAATATTAGTTATAGTATATTTAAAAGATAATGTAACATCATTAGTATTATTACCAATAGAAATGATAATAATTTATGAATCATCATTATTTTAAATAAGTATTAACCTTTTGAAACACAATAAATAATATTATGCTATACTCTAACTAATAGTAGTTTTTTTTTATTAATTTTTAACATCTTATATAATATTACTTGTTTTATATATTTTAAATTATTACAAATAATATTATTTTAATAAAAATCCGATTCAACCTGATCCAACCATGATCTAATTACACATCCAATTCGATCTCTGATCCGATTATGAATATATATATATATATATATATGGGTAAAATGNTTAATAAAAATCCGATTCAACCTGATCCAACCATGATCTAATTACACATCCAATTCGATCTCTGATCCGATTATGAATATATATATATATATATATATGGGTAAAATGTTTACTTTAATTTACAACGCAATCCACTTTCTCTCACGTTATATATAAATATGGTAGTGTAGACTTGTGTTTATAAACTCATACTAACAAATCTACTTAGATGTGTGAGAGAGAGTGAGTCGCTATAATTTACAAAGTTCGAGCTTTCGAAGTCATTATTTTGACTAGAATTTATCTTCGTCGCTCTCATTCGAATATCGGATTATTCAAATGTTAATAGTCCTGAACATTTAAAAGGATTATACCTTTAATAAAAAGAAAGCATAGTATTTATACTTTAAAATAAACAATCATGGAGGTTGGAAGATGTATTTTTTTCTCTTCGATTGCCATTGCAGTGTTCGGGAAGCGGCACCGATTCTCCAACCCACACGGCGCTAATGGTTATGCGCACTGGCCATGAGTTGGATTCTCGACCCACCATCAAGCCCGACTAATTCGGGGTCGTCCCAGGTCACGTGTCTGGCTATGACAGGTGAGACTCCCAGCGAAAATTATTCTGTGTTCACAGGTATTCGAACTCAAAACATACTTAAGCGGGAAGAAGTCGCTTACCACTCTATTCAAACCTGGTTGATAGATAATGATGCATTTAAGTAAAAAGAAAGAGGGAGTAACTTTTAAACAGTCAGAAGAGTCGACGACATGCACGCAGACTTTGGTTGTGAGGGGTTGACTTGTTGATTATATGGCCGAGGCGGCAGCCACCGAGGTACGAGTTAAATCAAGAGTCAACAGGTTTACATATTTGATCATGTTCTAAAACGATTATATAACACAATTTCACATATCGATTTGACAACTCTCCTTCTCTTTTTCTTATATATATCGTTCAAACATGCAACTACTCCATCAAGAGAGGTAAACTAAGTTGAATAATTAAAACGTGTTGCCGACATTAAATAACTATATAATAGAGAGAGATAAATTAGCGTGAGATCATGACCGTTATAATCCACATCTGTTAGATGAGTGTTATAAACGTTTTGAGTCAAATGTTCATCTTGACCATTAAAAATATTATTACGGTCATGATACACTGATCTCACCATGAGATCACAGTATTGATCTCACACTAATAGCCCTCATTTATATAATGTGTAACATATTTGTATAGAAAGTAATGTCACTTTTTATTAAATGAATAGTGATTATTTTTTTATAAATAATAATGTTACTTTCACGTTACATTAAAAATGTGCTATACTAAAAATGTCATATATATATATATATATATATATATATATGTACATAATTTACAATATCAGTCGTCAGTTAAACTAATTTCAAATTTAAGCTTTGATAAATTTACTTATCAATTGANATATATATATATATATATATATATATGTACATAACACTTTGTAACACAATGATGCCATTATGGAACAAATAATGTAGCAGTCTTGGTTCTCCTGCGGCCTCTTATTTCGCCCAAGTCAAAAAGATGGATATATCCACATATAAATCTGATCAAGCCAAAGCAAATTCATAAACTTATATATGGCTTATATTGAACATGTCTTGTCATGACCATTTCTTATTGCTATGGATATCAGGATATCTTTAACAAGTGTTTGCAAGATATATCCGTATAACTTCTGACCTCATATATGCATGGACATATCTGATCAAATTCAACTGCAATAATTTATTTGTAGAGTTTTGGATCAGTACGTATGAGTACGGAATTGCTAAGTTTATATACAGTTTGATCCTGTCAACATCATATTAACACTTCTCCATTATCTTATAAACAACAAGTACATTTCAATTTTTTAAGCATTACTTCCTGGATCACATCTAAAATTAACCACATAGATATAACATGCATGTATATACTTCCGAAAGTTACTAGGAAACTTTGACATTATACCTTTTTTTTTTCCAGACGTTGAGGACTTGGAATAACACATTAACTATTCATGAAGATATATAATACATTTGTATGTATAGTGACTGCTCATATAGGTTATATATAATAATAATATATGCAAGCAAAACGAGAAAAAAAGAACATGCAATAAATACATTAAATAATAGATGGAGAGTCAACCATGCAATTAAGTTGAGAAATGTGAATGCATTTGTTCATGAATCATACATACATAAAAATAAAATATACAAGAATGAGATCAGTGCTGAACTGATTAAAGCAGCCATTAATATTGACAAAATTGTTGCATTATTTTATCCTTTGTTTTAACAAATGGATCTGGGCAATTCCTTGTCCAACCACTCCCTTACTAGATTTCTGTACGGAGACTTTTTTTTTCACAACCTATAACATGCATGCATTCAACTACAAGAACCTTAAGACAGATCTAGTCCTTTATATATATATAATATGAAGTTGTGGCAGATCAAGAGCTGGAAGAGAGATCCATCTCCACAAGCTAAAAAAAATTGTGGCAGATTTCTGATAAGTCAGGCCATATTTCTAAATTGGTTTTTGCTGATATTTTTTAGCATAGTTCTATACGTACAAATTTCAAGTAAATTGAAGGAAACCTTAAATATGTGAATGCAGAAGTGTGCACAGAAGATCCTAATATCAATTCAGAGCTAGCAACACAAACCTCATGCTGAGATGGTGGACTTGCAGGCTTCGCTGGAATCGACTCCTACATGGGCTGTCGCTGGCGTTTGTTTCATCTTGATCCTCGTCGCTCTCCTCATTGAACATGGATTCCATCTACTAAATCTGGTCAGAAAATTCTCAAATACTACATATAAATGTTGTTTTGCTGCATTTTGTGTTCTCCTCCTAAATGGCTGATATCTAATACTATCTGCACCAGTTTCTTAAGAGGAGGAGGAGGAAGACTCTAATCCAGGCTCTCTATCACATAAAGGCAGGTCAGTGAAATAATGCAAAATAAATTTTGTCAGCATTACACAATTTTATTTTGAAGAGTATGATTTGTTTTTGGATAACTGCACATTGCAGAGCTGAGAAATCTTGGTTTCATGTCCCTGCTGCTAACTGTTGCCCAGCAACCCATGTCAAAAATCTGTATCCCAAAAAGCTTGGGGGACACCTTCCTGCCATGCAAAGACCACGAGCCGCTGGACAGCTTCACTGAAGAGAAATCCTGCCAGGAAAAGGTCCATACTTGTAAACTGATTGGAATGCCATAGATTCGGAAGATCTACAGATTGTGTTGTTTGATTTCTGAACTTTATGGATGATATGATTTTGCAGGGAAAGATTTCCCTGATATCTGCAGAAGGAACCCAACAACTACAGATGCTTCTAATTGCACTGGCTGTGTTTCATATCCTTTCTTGTATTCTCACATTGGGTTTTGGAGAGGTGAAGGTTGGTTTCTTGCTCAAAAGTTTCTGATCAAATTCCGAACTTCTAATGTGCTGTTAATAAATTAGCATGTTCATAAAAAAATAGTGGTAGACTGCAAAAGAAGAGATGCTGCAAAATTTGAATTCTAAGTTGTTTGCAAAATGAAAACTAGTGACAACCTTATTTATCACCTTCACAAAAAAATTCAGATGAGGAAGTGGCATTCCTGGGAAGAAGAGACAAGCACACTGGAGTATCAGCTATCAAATGGCAAGTTTCTCATTATCTTTTATCTTTGTTTTCTTATTTTTGCATTCCTTCATGAATGAAAATGCTGTTGACTGAGATTCGAGGAATTTCTCAAAAGAAAAACAGAATACAAATTCAAGGCACAAACCAACAAGTGTCCTGGTGTTTAGCATTACATAAACTCTAGGGGAAGCAATAGATATCACACATACCAAAAATCAACATTACAGAAATGCATGTATAAGACCCTGCATGCGGATGCAAGAGCAGGAAATGTAAACTGCCAAAAATCGAAAAATGATATTTCCCTTTGGAATTGTAAGTGTTTGTGCAATTAATTACCAGTGCAAAAATAATCTGACACAGATCCTCGGAGGTTGAAGCTTGCAAGGCAGACATCATTCGGGAGACGGCATTTGAAGTCGTGGAGTGGCAATCATTTGCTTCTTTGGCTGGTCAGTTTCAATCTCTCTACTCCTAACAGTGTTCGAACTCTTTTTACTTCTCACTGAAATCTTCCTCAGAAGCTCATGCAACTTTGCTCTTCTCACTCATTTTTTATAGGTCTGCTTTTTCAGACAGTTCACAGATTCCGTCACGAAAGCTGATTACTTTGCTCTTCGGCATGGTTTTATTGCAGTAAGATAGTTATAACTACAATCTTAAGATGATACATTTGACAACTCAAGTTAAGATATGATGAAATTGAAGATAAACATAATAATTATCTTTTTCCTGGACAGGTTCACTTTGCCAACGATTTCAAATTTGATTTCAGAAAATTTCTCCAGAGATCATTGGATAATGACTTTGTGGTCGTGGTCAGAATAAGGTCTCCATCTGAAACTACTAATTTTCTGACGACTCCATGAAAATATATCCATATAATAACCATTATTTTCAAATTACAGCCGATGGATTGGACTTTATGCTGTGCTCTTCATCTTCTTCAATGCCCATGGTACTGACTGCTTACACTCTGTGACTTGTTATTTGCATTGAAAATTGTTCATAGTAGCAGCCGCTCAAAACTTGTTGATTAATTATACTCAATTTGTTTATATAATCTTTTTTAGAACAATTCACTAATATAATTAAAAGCTAATCTTACTCTGCTTGTTTACAATGTCATGCAGGATTCTACAGTCATTATTGGGTACCCTTCATTCCTTTAATGGTAAAGCCCTCCCAATCTTTCCTTAATCCATTATGTCTACCAAGAACCTCTAAAGTTCAGGAACTGATCAGGAAAGAGAGGATTATCTCATTCTGCAGATTCTTCTGGTAGTAGGAACAAAGCTACAAATCATTATTACAACAATGTGCTTGAGCAGCAGCCATCAGGTGACTGTCGTCCCAGGAACAGTACGTGTGGAACCTGACAACAACTACTTCTGGTTCAGGAAACCTCAACTGATTTTGCATATCATCCAATTCATTTTGATCCAGGTACCAATAAATGATGAAAAATGTCCTATGAGGAAAGCTTACTGCAGTACATGTTTATAATGAGCATATTAACATTTTACAGCCAGAACCTAATAACTGATTATAGACAATCTTCAAGGTATATGGCATTGAACAGCTCTACCAGTTACCATGCCAGTGCAAGAACATTTGGCACCAAAGTAATGAAACTTTCGTATTGACAAAAAGAAATAATGAAACTTTGGATGCTACTTTCTAATAGTTGAGGTACCACAAAGCGCGTCAAGTTAGTTTAGCTATATGCAAGACATACCAACAAGGAAATATCATCTCCAAATGCAGCAGGAATGAGACCATAAAAATGTTCATAATGCAGTTCCAGAATGAATAAGTGAAACCAAAAGTAGTTTGCAAATAATTTCACAACATGGAAGGAATAGAGAACAAGTGAAAAACTAGCTCTCATACAGTAGAAAAATACATAGAAGTTCAGACAAACAAAATGAGAACTCTCTTAGCCAAAAGTTCAAAGTAAATATCCATTCATGTAACTAAGAAGAGAATAATCTGCATCAAATTTGTGTAGTGCTGAACATAATAAGATTATCATGTGATAGAGACCTACTAAGTTAAACTTCCTAAACCTTAATTAACTTATCCACTTAGAAATATTACGAAGATAATTTTTATTCATAAAAGTCAGATCCAAAGAGAACCATACAAAAATATTTATAGGGTTCTAAACACCTAATGACTAAGAAACCTAATATAAGGCAAACTACTTAAAAGAAATTCAACACAAGGAAACTAGGGCATACGACCCATAATATTATTCCTATTCTACATCATCATAATTGAGGACCAACGGACAAATATTGTCTATCCTGAAACACTGATAAAACATAGACAGGGGTACTAACATGTTTCAACAAAAAAAAGCAATAATAATATGTTCATTCTCTAGCAAATCAAGAAAGGGGGCAATGTGATTGTACAGCCATTTCATGAACCCTCAATCTCATGACAACATCATATGAAGAAACATTTATGATCATATAATTGCTTTATTGATCCTAACTGCAAACTTTGCACCTTCCAGAATTCTTTTCAGCTTGCCTTCTTCACGTGGTCATGGGTGGGTATCTGAAGCACTGTTCTGGACTTATGTTTCAACCTCCATGCTGATTTTTCGTGTACCGCAGTTCAATTTTGGGTTGAAATCATGCTTCCATAGGGAGGAAGAAGATTTTGTTTTAAGCATTGGAATTGGCATCCTGGTCCAGTCCATGTGCTCTTATATCACTCTCCCTTTGTATGCACTGGTTACACAGGTAAGCATATACATAAACAAAGTTGTGGTTCAAATTTTGTTGGCACACAACTTGCTGCCAGTTTTTGGCTGGCATGCTGCACATCACACCGATATGCGAATTGGTTTTGTGCCAGTTGAGGTCATGTCTATATGCTCAAAATTTGTCAAAATCATAGCTACAAACCAATACTTTTCAGTATGAACCGAAACTACCTTGTTTATCATATTCTAGCACAATATGTATCAGTTGATAAACATATTATCATCTAATACTTTAAACCTTGTTTTATAGATGACCAAAACATCAAAAAATATGGTAATCTAAATAGATTACTGTTTTTTATTTAAAATTCTCGGTAATTTTAACTTCTTACTGGTAATAAAGGTAACACTCATGAGAAATATCATTTCATATTACTATAGGGTGGTATGTGTTTTGACAGAATTATCCATTCAACCAAACTCTTATTTTCTAAAGGAAAACAATATCGTTCAACTTCGTCTTCTCGATTTCTTAGGATTATTTTGATGATTGATAATACAAACTCTATATATTTTGTCCAAACTCACTTTTCTATTTTTTCCCTTTTGTTTACATATAACAATACGTTACTAAAGTTAAATATTTTTTAAGGGTATTTCAGTAATTTTCTTTTAAAAATTAAAATTACAATTTACATTGCTGGCACCTTTCAAACATTATAGTGTGATTTTATTGATAGTTTATAAAGTAACAATTTATTTTAGTGGTAATCTAAATTATCGGTCAATAGAAATGAGAATGCACCGAATAAGCCGTAAGTGTTCACTGCCTTCATTACTTTCGTTCCAGATGGGTTCATCTATGAAGGAGGCCATTTTCACTGACAACATCATCAGGGGCATACAGAACTGGAAGAGGACGGCAAAGAAGAACCTAGCCAAGAAGAAATCAGCTCCTAGCAGTCCTTCAAGTTTAACTTCACAAACAGATGAAGCAACACCTAGGGTCTCGACTTCACAAAGAGATAAATCATCCCAGAGGAGCACATCCAGATTCTCAACTTCACAAAGAGATAAGTCATCCCAGAGGAGCACACCCAGAGTCTCAACTTCACAAAGAAATGAAGCAACCTCATCAAAGAGCACGCAGAGGGTACAAGACTTCAAGTACCCATCTGGGAGGTTAGAACTCCTAGAAGTACAAAAAGTTGTAGAAGAGATCATTCAAAATGGTGCGAGCAATATGCCCAGTGATGGTGAGATCTCTTTTGGACTATGGAGAAAGCAGAGTAGTGGTCAGAAGAAGTGATAACAGTCAAGACGAATCTGGTTTGGTTCTAGATTCTACATTGGATGAAGCAGACTTCTTGAAGGAACATGACATTTTTTGTCCACGAGTTGGATTACACATTCTTTGGGGCTTTGGCAGAGAAAAGAAATGATATGTGAATAGATGTAAACACATATTACAGAAGCTTTACTCCCTTGTATCTAAAGAAAAGACCTTTTTGTTAACTTTACAATAATAAGGACAGTTACTAATATTCTGATGGTTGCAAGAAAAAAATAGTCAGATCAAGGTTAACATATGTATTTGCAAAAGGAAGGATCCTCCGAATAACATTGAGATTTCATGTAATCCAAAAATATGCCTACCAACAATGACAGGAAATAAATGAATCAAGCCAGTGCATCATCAGATAAATTGACTGGGGATCATATTCTGCTTTCACCAAAAATATTTACTTCACAACAATAACAAAGATGGAATTCATACCTCATCCGTTTTGTATATATGATACAATCCTAAGATAGTTTGCATAGTACATCTGCAGAATAATAACAGTGTCAATTTTACCGTCCACATGATAGATAACTGCAACCCCAATCATCTTTCCAAGAAGGATGAGCCTATGGCTGTCGTATCAGGATTGCATTGGAATTTCAGAAGAAAAGAGAACTAGCGACACATATCCTTCAAGGCTCATTTGAATCATGCTCTTCGAACATTTCTAACTTGCAACTGTAGCAGAAATTCATGTAGTACAGAAATTCATCTCTAAAATTCATGCACGCAACACACTTCACATCAAATAATCAGTATAAACTATCATGAGTTTTAAGATATAAAAAGGAATTTTAGAGATGGCCAGGAATGTTGCATCCTCGAACAATGTACTCATTTCCATCATGCTTTAGTGAAATTAATTTTGGTTTTTAGGATGAACAAAGTAGGTTTTCTAAAATCCCTTCAGCAGTGGTTGATTGCATATCTTCTATTCTGTGGAATGATTGCATCGTTAATATTTTCATATTAACGATGATTCGACTAATTTCAACGCATGAAAAAGAAGTAAATTACATAGTAAACTCGATGCAAATTCCTCATTTGCTACAGAATGAGGAACGCACATTGATCCTCTTAATTTATCTTGCTGTCGAACTTGCTTTTATATATCTTGACCATATTGGCACAATTATGTGAAGAATGCAGCAGGAAATCAATGCAGCCTTATGATTCCATAACAAGGAAATCGCCAATGGTGGCAAGGAACAATGATCGATCACCTTGCAGTCAGACACAGACCAAGCCAGTGGAAGCGTCGAGGAGACGATAAAGTGTAAAATTTACCTCGGTGCACTTGCCTCGAGTGCAGCAGAGGCACATGGACCTCCACCTGATGACGGAGGCCGTCGTCGTAGCTTTGCTGGAGGCGGAGAGGCGGCGCCGGGAGCACCGCCGGAACGCAGGAGGAGGAGAGAGAGAGAGAGAGAGAGAGAGAGAGAGAGAGAGAGAGAGAAGAAACGTCGCTAAAACGAAGGAAGCGCCATGTGAGATAATTCGATTACGACGCAAATGTGAGGTTTGAACCCGTATCGAACTTGAGTGCGAGTCGCACTTTAACTAATTGGCATGGGCGTCTGTTTCGTTTACAAAATTTGATTTTAAATTTATATTACGTACAATAGAAGATTAAAAATAATGTGATATATGAATTTAACATGTGTGTAAATCATTTTTTGGTTCACTCAATCAAATATTTAACAATTGATATTCGATTTAATATAAATAATTTATTTTGAAATAAAAAAGTTTATTTTATTTTTGAATAAAAAAATAATTATTGATCTTATTTCAACTATTAAATATGACACGAATTTAATGTCCATTAAACTCTTATCATTATTTTTTTTGATGTTATCTCAGTATTCAGAAAGCGGTACTAAATCATCAACCCCCGCAATACATTAGTGCAGTATGTTTACAGGAGGGATCCGACTCATTATAGTTCTGACTAATATGTTGTCGCCTCGAGTTGTGTGACTAACTATGACAGATGAAACTCTCAACCAAAAATTCTTTCATCATAAATTTCAATTTCGAAACCTACTTAAACAAGGAGGAGCCAAGAAGACCTACTTAAACTGTTCTTATCATTATTTTTGAAAGTGTAAATAATTACTGTTAAATCGCTTATAATTTTTTTTACTTTGTTTTATTTTGAGGAGGATCAAAGATATATGTAAATATCTTATAAAATGTAACTTACTCAATTACTTTTAACAAAAAAAAAAGTCTTAACAAAAGTGGGTGCATGAGCAGATGCCACGCTGGCGATCCGAACGAAACCTCTCTCTGGAAGTAATCCCGTCCGTCCATTCCTCATCGAACACACATCTCCTTCGTTCCTTCCATTTCGTCCTCGTTTCCCGCCTTTTGCCCTTTCCATTCAAATTTTTTTCTCCTCTTGTTCTCGCGCCCTCATTTCGTCTCCTTATAAAACGAATTCCCGACCACAACCACGAACTCCATCTCCATCTCCGCTTCTGTTGCCTTCTACTCTTCTCTCCTACGCCGTTCTCGCCATGGCTCGCACCAAGCAGACCGCCCGCAAGTCCACCGGCGGCAAGGCTCCCCGGAAGCAGCTCGCCACCAAGGCCGCCCGCAAGTCGGCCCCGGCCACCGGCGGCGTCAAGAAGCCCCACCGCTTCCGCCCCGGCACGGTGGCGCTGCGGGAGATCCGCAAGTACCAGAAGAGCACCGAGCTCCTCATCCGGAAGCTGCCGTTCCAGCGTCTGGTCCGCGAGATCGCCCAGGACTTCAAAACCGACCTCCGCTTCCAGAGCTCGGCCGTCGCGGCGCTGCAGGAGGCCGCGGAGGCCTACCTCGTCGGGCTCTTCGAGGACACCAACCTCTGCGCCATCCACGCCAAGAGGGTCACCATCATGCCCAAGGACATCCAGCTCGCCCGGCGCATCCGCGGCGAGAGGGCTTAACCGCGAACGGCCGGCCGGTCGATCTGATGCTATCTGCAGTGTTCTCTGTATAAAATGTATTTGGAAATGTTTTGAAGCATTTTGGGGCTTAATTAGGGTTTGGATGTGAATCTGTTTCGTCTATTTGGGATCGTTTAAAAAAATGGACTTATGCCTATTTTTCGGATCTTTTATTTGGTATCGGTGCTAATTAACATTTAATTTCTGGGTATATTTGCCTCTTTCCGATCCATGCGTACAACTTGGCGGGCCATTACTTAATTTATTATTTTTTGCTATAATTATTTTGGATAATAATTTGTGGATTTCATTAAGATGTTTTTTCAATTGAAAAATGGATTTTGCATGAAAAAGAAATAAATCTTAACAAAATAATATAATGAAAATGAATCAGTGAAACTAAACCGATGTAAAAAAAAAGGTTAAATGATGCCTGGGAGTATTCTTTTGTGCAATAATTAAGTTAAGAAAACGACAATTAAGTATGTGAAATGTTTTTGTTGGTTTAATTACATATTGGTATTATTTCTTTGAGTTTAGAAATAGAAAATATTGAAGATTAGTAGGCTTGAGTTTGAGTCTTAAAGTATACTAGTATATTAACTTGTGTGATGGACAAATAAATAAATAAATTAATATATATATATATATATATATTATTTCAACTCAATAATCATAAAACAAATTTAGTTTATTTTGTAGGATAAAAATTAAGATCACAATTTTTAGTTTATCAGATAAAATAAAAAATAACAAATATAACTATTCTAACTCAATTTTCATAATTCAATTATTCAAATTCTAATGTTAAAATTTATTTTGAAAACAAAAGTTCTAGAAAATATATTTTAAAATAAAATATGAAAATAAAGATGTGTTATTCTATAAGTCAATTCAATTGTTTAATAACTTAAATCCAAATATGAGATTTTATAAACTATAACTGAGTTTGAGTCTTAAGGGACACATGAGTTTTAACCACTTTTATGTTTTTTTGAGAATTGAGATTGCAAAATAATTTTCTGAAAATAATATGGAAGGGAAAAAACCTTCATTCTGAAATGAATTGAATTTATTTCCTTATTTTGATTTCTTCTTGTCTTTTTTTTTCTAGTGGACCGAAAAATTCTTTTGTTGTCGCTAAATAAAGAAAAAAAAAACAAAGAAATGAATTTGTTTTATTTAAATAAGCACGTGGATTTGGATAGCGAAATTCCATTGTGAAAATGTTCTATTTGTCATGCTACTTTGTGTGCAAGTAATCTCTACAGACTTGGGACTGAAGCCAACCTTGTTGACCTTCACTTGGTCAGCTTCTCTAAATATTTAAAAAGAAATATATATATATATAATATTATGCCCAAAATTTATGATGAAAGAAAAATAATTGGACAATTGAATCAAGACTAGCAAAATAAACATGCTCAATAAATGATTGGTTTAATTAATATTATTGTGAAGAAAAGAAATTTTCAAAGCTTTACTTTTCAAATCAGACGGATTAAAAATAAATAAGTAAAATTATCCATGGAGCAAATAATTTCCAATAGTTGATATTTACGTTACAATTAGAGTATATTATATGATGTGCATATATTACTCTAATTTTAATTTGTATCAAAAATATCATTTCCTCTTAATAACACCATCTAAAAAATATATACTTTATTATTGGTCCTTAACTATTTTACTTTGTTCTTTTTCTTATTTCCTTTTTTTCCCGATACATTTAATATTTTTTCCCGTTTCATGTGTGAAGTGGCCAATCGCGAAGAGTTCTCGTCTTGGCGTTCCCTCATTTTTGCTGCCATTTACATGTACGTTCAATTCGATCTCCCATTTCTTCGAACACCTCACAGACATGGCAACAGCAGCAGCATATGATGCCGCCGATCCCCTTGTTTCCTTGTAGCTGCTTGGCGCAGTAGCAAGCAAGCGGGAAGAGAAGGAGAGGAGGGAGGAAGAGGAGGAGGAGGAGGAAGAAGAAGAGATGGTCCTGCCGGTGGTGAAGCTGGGCACCTTGGTGCTGAAGACGGTCTGCAAGCCCATTGCCAGCCGCCTGAAGAAGGAGGCCGGTCTCCACCCCAAGTTCCGTCAGCTCATCGTCAACTTCGCCCAGGTCCGTCTGTGAATCTTATGCTCTACCCGTCCCTTTTGCTGTGTCTTGGCGCCGCTGGCATCGTCTTCAATCTAATTTATGGTAGAATAAGGGGCATGTAATTTTAGGGTTCTAGTCGAATCTTGACTCGTTCTATTAGATCTTCCGTCATAGTAAGATTAGGCGATACAGATAAACGATGAGTTCCAAGGTAGATGTGCATCTGAACGTGTGATCTATTGACCAAGTGAGAGCGTGGACTGAATTAGGGTTTTAAAACTCCTACTTGATGATTTTGTTCACTCCATGAACGTCGAAATGCCAAGATCAAGTATACTTGTATATATTCTATTTTTATTGGTCTTTTTATTAAGAAAGCATACTTGTATATATGCTATTTTTTGTAATTTTTCTTGTGTTTGGGCAATGATTAGGAAGCTAATATTATTTTTGTGATTTTATTTACTATATTTCGACCATAATTATCTCAGCCTTTTGGCTAAGATCAAGTATACTGTGTTTTGACCAACGTACAATTGCTTATATTCTTTTGGTTATTTTATCGGTTAGTATTATACTCTGATGAAATTGGATCATATTGTTACTATGCTAGGCCAATCATCGCATCACTACAACCATACAAAGGCGCCTATATGGTCATGCAACCGATGTGGCGATTCATCCTTTAAATGAAGAGAAAGCTGTACAAGCTGCTGCAGACCTTATCGGGGAACTCTTTGTCTTCTCGGTTTGTATTGAACTTACACTATTCTGTATTGATCTTGAGAAATTTTGAGACATCATTATCTATTTTCAGAGGAAACAAGTTCATCCTGCTATATTATATATATGAAATGTAAATGTGGAGCCAAAAGAAAATGTACAAGTATGGTATTTCAATCCAAATTTCTCGCTATGTTGGATAAACTCAAATGGTGGTGTGTGTCTACATTGCATCTAGAGCACCCATTTAAGAAACAGACATTTTTCTCTGAAGCCGTAAGGCCCTTAATGCTTCAAGTGGTATCCCCATCTCCATCTTGAGATATACGAGTATCATCGTTGATTCTTGATGAATGCCTCCTGCTCTAAAACTTTTCAAATAACAATGATTTAAAAGACAAACTTTTTAAATTTTGTGGTTAAGATTTTTGGTTTATGCTGAGTAATTCGCACTCTAACTTAAGGTACCTTGACAGACTTGAATTTTACATTTGATTTTTTATTTCTCTTTGGAAGTTGATGCTTTTGTAGTTTTTGTTCATATCTGCAAGTTTCTCATTTTTACACCTCTGGGAAAGGAAACATAACGCTTTTGCTCTTACAGAGAAGTCCAACTATGTGAAATGTTAATTTCATATTTTACTGCTAACAAGAAAAAAAGATCATGTTTCACAGATATATATAAGTGAAGATGCAATTTAAAATATTGACCATCATTTAGATACTTAGATTCAAGCAACCATAGATGCTCTCTTAAAATCTCCTGCTGAAAATGAGAACTGCAGGTGAGGATGAACCAATTAATCAGTTTATGTCAAAGGTTCATGTCACGTGAATAAAAACAATTATCTACTTTTGATTGCAAACCTTTATAGCTTGTGATATTAATACACACACACATGTGCCATTAATGGACTGCCGCGTTCTTTTCCATACATGCTAATCCTCAAATAACCTTTTTCTAAAAAACTGATCTTTTAAAAACTCTGTTTTTGTTCAGATTATTGCTTTATTTATTAGTTGCTTAATTTTTTTAGGTTGCTGGTGTTGCTCTAATTTTTGAGGTTCAAAGAAGTGCCCGATCAGAAGCTAGAAAGGAGGAAGTTCGTAAACTAGAAATTGAGGTAACATTTTTAAATGTTCATATGGTTTTGAGGGGTTAAATTCTCATTATAGTTTAACTTTCCATTTAGAACAAATTTATTTTTGTTAGTGTTTCTTTGAGAATGTTCCACATTTTATTGTTTGTATTAATGGAATACTATGTAGGTTTATTCATTTGAGTATTAGTTCACCATCACATGTTAAATAAATCTCTTAATGAGGTAGAATACACATTAAAATGCACCTTTTTGCAGTATTAGATTAGAACTCTTTAATTTATCAATACAGCTAACTATCATGAACATATGCTTATATGTCTATCATGTATCTACCTATGCTCACTGGTTGATATCAAGCTATAAACTTACATCCCAGCTTTCCAGTATCAAATGGTCTCTGGGAGAATCTTGCTTTTCGCCCTTGCTTCTTTGTACTGTGCTAGGAGCAGTGCCAAACAGTGTTGCAATCTAGAAATTTGATACATTTTTATACATGAATTGTCATAATACCACAAAATCTGATTACTTAAGGACTGGTCAAAGACCAGATGGTAGATCATAAGAACCTTCACAGTTTTCTGTTCCACATTGCTTTCATTTTCCATGTTGTATAACCTTAATGCCATTTAATTTCTTATCCTCTTTTTTTTTTTCTCTTTTACTCGACTTTATGTAATTTTTCTTTGTGATTGAAGTCTATAAAACATCGAGAAGACGAACTGGCAAGAGAGGTGGAAGATCTTAAGCAGAAGCTCAGTGAGATAGAACGTCTTGCCAGGGGACGAGGCCTTTCAGGCATTTTTCATTTTAAGCATGGCGATGGAGTTGTCGATGATGTAAAATCAGCAACACCTGCATGATTGTATGGATTGATCCTAGACAAATTGTTTCAGCAGTGTCCTTTTATTCCCAGCGCAGTGGAAGGAACACTTTTTGCGTAACCATTTGTCATTGTTTTCTTCTTTGCATAATATTCTTGCCAGGAAAGGAAGGGGCTTGTGCTGGATGCTGTGATTGAACCATTGTTCTCAGAGCCTATAAACATTATTATTTGTGATTCAGTAATTCAGATTTCCAAATTGGATCTGTAAATAAATAACCATCATTGATCACATGTTTATGCAATAAAAAGCTTATTTTTTTGGATATATCATTCCTTGTTATTTTCTATAGTAAAATTTCTTAATATGTTGAATTTCTGATAACTCAAGCTGCAATGTTGTCTTGAACACCATGATTTAATCTAAAACCAGCGCAAAACTAGCTGTGTTCTTGAGCTGTAAACATTTTAATGAATTTTAATTCACTGGATTTCTTTCTCATGATTCAAACAAATTCCAGTGATCCCAAGTGCATTTAAGTGTATAATCCAATATTGATATTTATTGGATATATCATTTCTTGTCATTTTCTATTTTAAAATTTCTTAATATGTTGAATTTTCTGATAACCCAGGCTGCAATGTTATCTTGGACACCATGATTTAATCTGCAACCAGTGCATATTAGCTGTGTTTTGAGATGTAAACATTTCCAATGAATTCCAGTGATCCCAAGTGCATTTAAGTGTAATCCAATATTGATGGTTACAGATTGTACAAGACGATTTAATATACTGAGAAATGTAAATAAAGCATGTAGTATAACAATTATATTAGAAATGTTGAAGCCCCTTGTATCTTTGACCATTGAAGCCTACCAAATATCGCTTCATGATTCCAATGGTTGGGTCTCATTTATTTAGATATGAAACCTGACCGGGGATGGAATTGCAGGAAACTTTATTGACATATATGACCAGGATGGAGAAACCTAGCAATTTATTCGCTGCTGACAGAGGGCCAAGAATTTGCTTCAACCCAATCGAAGGCAATTGGACCCAAGAACGCATCAGGAATCCCGAAGGAGCTGACGATGGAGAGCGCATGTGGCCTTAAGTCGCTGCAAAGCTTCATGACTTCTTTCCTCACAGCAGCAGCATTGTCGATCGACAAGTAGCCGTAGCGGAGAAAAGAGGCATCTTCTTCAATGCATGTCATCACGTACATTGACCTCAACAATCCAAATATATCCTGCAATAAGAGTTATGTAAGTCACTTTGTTTTTCATCAGGAGCCTTTCATTTTGTCATCATAATTAGCTGTTGATCAAGTTCAGGAGCAGTATCATGCCATGCTATGATTTTCTTTTTGTACTTTTACCACACGTCAAACATGAGTTAAGCTATAGTTGTACCTTTAATGGTCCAGCAGTCTGGTTCATCTCATCATCCATGAAACTTTGCAATATTACGCGCTCCGTAAAAGCTTTAGCCAAGTCATCAGCAAGTTGGTAACTCTGATTTATAAGGACAACATAATCTTATGATGAAGGATTCAAGGAAATAATGATGTAAACCAATCATTGGAGGAAAAGTACAATAATTCATACCAGCATAACTGCTCTCTCTTTGCTCTCACCCTGAGCTTGATATCCAGAAACTTCACTGGCATAGCGTTGTAACAGATCTCGTTCTCTTAGGCAGAAAACATCAGTCTGAGAAGAAAAATAGTTATACATTTTTTTCTAGATCTTCCTAAAATCACTGCATTCTCGCAAACCATGAATATGTTGAGTATATCAGAAGTTAAATAAAAGAGGCCGACTTTTCCTCACCTGGAACCTGGTGCTCCTGAGAATGGAACTTGTAAGATAAGATGGAATAACAGGAGCAGGACTATTCATGTGTTCCAGTCCCAGACCCTTATATGGCTTCTTCATCTTCTGAACAGCGATATGTTCACCAAGTAGAGCTTTGCTAATCTGATTCAAGTTATATTCAAATCTTACTTTCCTATCTTCAATACTCAGAATAGTAGATCTAACATAGTGTCTATGTGGACTACCTGCTGCATCAGCACATTATTGTCTCCTTCAAAGGTGGATTGAACGTCGAATTCGCCTTTAAGAACCCCGATTCGGTTCTCTGTCCTTAAGCCTTGTCCGCCACAGGCTTCACGACACTCCTGAAATAAGCAAATACATGATGCCTTGGGTTTCTTTTTATCCCCAATAAAACATGATACATATTGCCAAGGCACATTCACCTGGAGAAGCCTCATGTTATGCCATGTCAATGTTGCTTTGAGAGCACTGGAATAAATATGAATGGCCTTGTTTGCCTCTGGTGTCCTGTTCATGTAAATTCTTTTCAAGTAATTTGCTGCACTACTCATAGCACAACTGCATGCAGAAAGAAAAAGAGAAAAAAATGTAAGAAATTATATCAGGCAGTCAAAAATTCAAGTAAAACAAAACAGAAAAAATGCATGTCATAAGGATGAGGAACGAAGATCTCATTACGTCTTGGCCATTAGGGGTAAGAGACGTCTTTGATGAGTAGGATAGTCAAGCAATAAAACTTCTGGTTCATTTGGTGAGATCGAGAATGCACGCCTCGATAAAGCATATCTTATGGTAATGGCTAAAGCCACCTGAAGAGAGAACAAGTAAAGTTGTAAACTAAATGCACCTAATCCATTACACCCAGATGACTGTCCAAGCAGACCCAAATATGAGCAAACCTTTGATACATAAATCGCATTAACTGCAATGGTGACACGTCCAGATGTGAGTGGTGCCAGAAAAGCTGCAAATCTCTGAATCAGAAAACAAGAAATTTGAGTATATTATGGCGAGTCTCACTACCAACCTATGTTTTGAAACGAATTATCGACTAAGGTTAAACAAGGAGAAAAGAACAATTAGTTCATGATATACATAAAAAGACCTTATGTTTCTCAATTCTCATAACTTAAACTTACCTGATCTGGATCTTTGATTGAGCTTACATATTGCCCATCTGGCAAAACATCAGCAACTGAATTTAGCAAATTCTCCCGAGGGACTCTAATGTTATCGAACCTGCAAAATTATTGACACAAACAAATTTAAATGCAATCTTTCAGTAAACTACAGAGACAGAAGATATATTCATTACCAGATTCGACCATTATCCACACCATTCAGCCCAATCTTATGACCGCAATCAGCAATACGGACATTTGGGCATATATTTCCATCTTCATCTCTGATCTGGGCTATGAATGCATGAACTCCTTGATTTTTTCCATTTATGAGAAGTTGGGAGAAAATTATGGTGTGTGTAGCATGCTGATAAAATGATGGATAAAAAATCAGTTTAACAATAAACGGCAGACACACTTCATATTTTTAGCAGATTTTCTTACATTAGCAGCTCCACCGATCCAATATTTTTGCGCTGATTCACAAGGAGTATTTATCACAAACTCTTGTGTGCTTGCATCATATGTTGCAATTGTTTCAATTCCGCGTACCTTGAAACACAAAGGAACCCAGTTCACTAAAGAGGACAACAAAAAACAAACAAAAGAGGCTGAGAAAAAAATTGATTAAATGCACCATGTTGACATACATTGCTTCCATGTCCCAGCTCAGTCATTGAAAAGCAACCCTTGATCAAGTACTTCTCAGTAGCCTTCAACCACTTATCATGATGGCGCTTTGTGCCAAAAAACTGAATTGCCCCTCCCCTGTAAATTATGAGAAGCTTTATCATAATCATGAGAATAAAAATCATAGTTTCATTAATTAAAAGTGCACATGCCATATGGTCAAGAATTCATGAAAAGCTTTTGAGATGGTCAACAACTTGCACTTAAATGAGAGATACAAACATTATAAAGATGATTACTCCTGACTAATGAACCAACATAGAAAGCGAAACTAACAACAAATACAAAATTGTTTTTTTTTTTTTTGAAGCAGAAGATTGTAATATGCCTCGTTGCTGACCATCTCATTGTAGGGAGATTGTCACATGCCTCCTGGAAGATGACCTCTCTTTCAACAAAGAATGAAAGCATCCAAGTATCACATGAATTCAATTACATACAGTCCGAGAAAACTGTTTCACATTCCTTCTTGTTACAAAGTAAAAGCATACAGAATGTGAGCAAAGCAATGAAATTGCAAAGTCTAGCTAGAATTGTTAGATTTATTATGGTGAAAATCTTTCAAAAATTTTAAATTATTTTAGAGTAAGTTTATGGAGAAACTATGATTTTGTTCTTTTACCTAATTGAACTGCTACTTTCCAAACAATTCAGGCAGACAATTGTTTATTATCGAGTTCATCAAAATTCTGAATCAAAATATCATCTTTTTTTAAGCTTCTATCTCCAAAGATACCTTTTGCATGTAATTTGATAAAACTTTAACAAAAAAATTCATTCTTTGATCAGAATCATAATAGGAAGGGAGCATAAATGTGATCTGACCAGAGGAAGAAATGGACCCCAAGCTTGATGGCCAGGGAATGGTCGTAGATGCCGAGGCACTCCAAGAACGCGAACTTCCTCATCTCGGCCTCGACTCCCACGCCGGTGAGCCATCCGTCGAACACGCCGCGGGCGAGAAGGAACTCGATCCTCCGCATCGTCACGGCCCTCTGTTGCTCCTTGGTCTGGTTGTAGTCGGGCGCCACGAACACCCTGTCGCCCCTCCGCCGAGGGTTGAAGAGGGGGCTCCCCTCCATGATCCCGAACAGCCAGTCCCGCCCTCGGCAACTTCGGAGGAGGACGGCCGGAGAAGGTGGCCGGCGAGGACGGCGGTCCGGCGGGCGGCGGAGGAGGCGGCGGAATCCATCGCGTCGGTGGTCGTGGAAGAAGAAGAGGAGGAGGCGTGCGTCATTTTATAACGCATGTGTGATCTCGTTGGTGGACCCCGTCGGCGGGTGGGAAAAGGGTGCATTTATGGGGTGAGCTCTTTGGTGCACGGTTGCAACGTGGTCTTACGTGGCGGATTGAGATTGGTTGAAACGGTTTGAATAAAATGGATCACGAGCGTTGACGTCAACTACTCCCCAAAGTTTTATGGACTTTGGCTTAACGTGTACTCTCTCTCTCTCTCTCTCTCGATTTTATACGTACCTCGTTATTTGTGCCCATGGTTTCTCAAATATGGTAAGGATTATTTTAAGACTTGGTACGATAAAGATTTTTTTTCAAAAAAAAAAAAGAAAATAGGAAAAACGATTTTTTTAAAAAAATATTAATAATAGATTAAAAGAAATTTTATGAAGGGCAAATTCATATATAGAATCTGTTTGGGTCAGTATAAAATATTGGTCATCAACGTTTCGTTTGATGACAATGTCATAATGTGAAGGAGCTTCGACTCCTCAACTTTTCATTGCGTACATAATAATAATCATAAATAATAAATAAAATAAATGTAAACAAAATAATATAATTTTTTTAATTGATTTAGCGATTAGATGATTTTGACTAATGTTTTAAAATTTAGGGTTCAAATTTTAGTATTTTAACTTCTATATATTTTGATTCTCGTTAACTTTTATATGCTTCACGTTTATTAGAGAGTGGCAATTTTATAATTTTATATAACTTTATTTATGATTTAAAATTTGAAAATTTATAGACAAAAAAATTTCGTGGTGAGTGTTTTTTTTTATGTTGCAATACAGATTATTTAGATATTGTCAATAATATCCGAAATTAATAAAATACATCTGAAAATGAAAAAAAGTAAACAAATGAAGATTGAGAAAGAAGATTTAAAGGATAACATTTTAGAATGGCAATGCTCATAGTCATGGATAATACAGACATCCAAAAAATAATAATTATATATATATATATATATATATTTATGTCACATCTTTTGACATGATATAATTTGTAACACTAAAATGATCAGTGAGATACTGAAATGATTTGATTGCGTACACGTTCAAGTATCACAAGCAAAATGGCTCCTGCAAATGTAAGCTCCTTTATTATTATTTAGTATATTATTATTTACACCACACGAACTCTATGTTCATACCATTATTGTCAAAATCAGATCGGACCGATCAGTTCGACTATCGACTGGCGTTTAATCCGGTCCTTATTCGATAAAAAAGTTGGATAAAGAGTTAGACCGGTCAAAACCGATCAAAAATCGGAAAAATAAGGGTCGAACCGTTTGAATCGATCATTTTCAATGAACCGATCGGTTCAAGAAAAAAAAATTGGGCTGAAAAGAGGGAGTGGACTTTGGAGATAAATTGGCCATAAAAAAAACTATAGTTAGAATCCTTTTAAATTAATTTTTATTTATTTTTCTTTTTTTAATTATAAAAGAATTTTTTACTTGGTATTTGTGTTTTAATAAATAATTATTTAAGATATATTTTTATTAATAATTTTTGTATCAAATAAAATGTTAATTGATTATAATTTTTAAAAATAAATTTTATTTTTATTCATATTTAATCATTTATTTATGACTCTTTTATCTAAATAATAAATCATATTTTAATTTAATATTTTTTAATAATATCCGGTTTGATCATCCGATTTAATCGGTTCAATTGATTAAATTTAATCCGGAGGCTCCTCCGGATCGACGTCCGATTCGATTCTTACAACATTGATACATACTTATTGAGGCAATCTTCTTGTCCATTCATCAATCAACGTACGTATCGAAGAAATGGTACTAAAAAAATATTAGATCTTTAATTTTGGATCCCATTGTTGATATGTACGAATTTGTATTTTTTTTAAAATATATATGTAATGTTTTATTTTTTTATCTAGTTGTTTAAAAAGTTTGTTACGCTCATATTTAAGAGACCACATACTTCTATCAACCCCAAGTACATTATTTTTTTTAATTAAATAATAAGACAACAATCGCCTTATTAATTAAATTTATATTAGGACTCTTCGGAATCAAACAATTAATTCGCTACTTATTAGACTCATGTACAGAAAAATAAATTAATTAATTTGCTTCCGCTAACTATTTTGCATGCAAATAAGAAATTTTTAAATTAATTACTCCATTAGGAGTTTGTTTCGTTTAGAGATAATGACATAATGATTAGTTCTTCCTTCTTCTTTAGCCATTAAAATTATTTGATAAATTGCAATGAAGGCTAATGTGATAAATTATTTGATAAATTGCAATGAAGGCCCAGTAAGGTTTCAATTTCTTCTCTCCTACGTATATTTCAATTTGCATAATATATATACAACATGCTAAACTATATGATTTTGAGTCTCATAAATTCATATTCAAGCTCAGACAAATATATTATTTTCTCAAATTGAATTAATCAGATGCTACGTATAATACAACAAAATTATTTTTCTATTTTTAAGATTAATCTTTATATATTTGTAACTATATATGTCTAAAGTTATATATCCTTTTATTGCATAAAAAAATAGTGAAGATTGAAAATTTTATACTTTGCTTCTCCTCCAACAATATTTTTTTTGGGAAATGACAATTAAAACTAGATCTAAATATTAGGGAAAAAAGGTCAGTTTCAAAATAAGCTAAAATGATAATGTTTGAGTTTTTCATTTATTTTTTTATGTTTGATCGTGCAACCAAAAAACAGGTTACGAAAATGAAACACAATTATTTTGCATACATATAACATATAAAAGAATGTGAGGTTGAGAAGGACATAGTCGTAAATAATAATTAAGGGGAGACAAAAACCTATAATAAAAACTATTAAGCTTGGGATATATAATAAAAATAATAAATATCCATATTAAAATACTAATTTATAATATCTTTACTTAATTTTAGAACTCTAGGAATGGCATGGTTAGAGAGTAATGGTTTGAATAAATCCTTATTTCTCTTTATTCTACGTAATATTATGTCATTGAATATTAAAAAAATAGTTAATATGTCAATCAAGTTATCGAGATCTAAATATTAGGACAAAAAAGTCCAGTTTTAAAATAAGTTAAAATAATAGCTTTTGAGTTTTTTTTTATTAAAAAAATATTTTCTTATGTTTGATAGGCAACAAAAAGAATATGTTACAAAAAATATAGCATAACTATTTTTCACACACACACACACAACACACAACTATTTTTCACACACACACATCTGTGCTAGGAATATTTTTTTATTAAATACTAAACAAACTTAAATTGAACATTATTAATGAATCAACAAATTATTTATTGGATGTACAACTAGAATCTTTGTTTTCAATAAAAATGAAAAATATATAGGAAAAGTAAAAAAAGAAATAAATGAAACAATTATTTGATTCTAATTTATTGAATGTGGATTAGCTATTAATTTTGTTATATTTTTCTTCATATTTTAATTATTTAAAAAACTGTTTTTTTATGAATAGAAATAAAGTTGTATACAAGATGGAAATCTAAGGTCGCGCTCCCGCCTAAGGTAGAGGAAGAGGTGGACCCGCTCATGCTCTTCATGCCTGGTGAAAATCCGGAAAACCATTCATCCGACCAGATGTGTGGATAACGAATGGTACAAAGTCCTCCAACCTTTCATACTTTTGGAGAACTTCCTACTATCAAGGAGATGGAAAGCCTTAAAAGAAGTCTTCCTGCCATACCTTCATACCTATGTTATAGTGCGTTAAGCTTTGTCAGAAGCAAGCAAGACGAGGAAGCGTAGACAAGGCTCGTTCCTTACTTGACTCACGAGCTCGTGTAGTAAGGCTTTTAATTATTTAAAAAAATGTTTTTCACGAAAAAAAATTTTATTATACAAGATAGAAATCTATATACATAAGAAATAAAAGAAGATTGAATAAAGAAAAGATAGATTAAATAAATAAAAGAATATCGAATATCACACAAGCTTAAAAAGGGAAAATGATTAAGATGCTAAATGAATATAAATAGGTAATTTAATTAATTAATCATTATTTATTTAAAGTGGACAATATTATTTCATTTTGGATCATAAATGACACAATTATTTGATTCTAATTTATTGAATGTGGACTAGTTATTATTTTTTTTATATTTTCTTCATATTTTATTTATTTTAGAAAATTGTTTTTCATTAATAGAAATAAAGTTGATCTTCACGAACAGAAATAAAGTTGTTATACAAGATAGAAATCTATGTACATAAGAAATAAAAGAAGATTGAATAAAAAAAGATAAATTTAAATAAATAAAAGAATATAGAATATCACGCAAGCTCAAAAAGGGAAAATGATTAAGATGCTAAATAAATATAAATAGGTAGTTTAATTAATTAATCATTATTTATTTAATGTGGACAATATTATTTCATTTTTACTTTGATTACTTTTGAAAGTTTTCCCAGAAAAATATTGCTTTATGAGATTACGAATTATTATATATTAATATATAAACATGTGTATATGATAAAAAAAAATATAATATTAAATAGAGGTAGATGATTTATTAGATTAAATACGAAATGGGTTTATGTACATATGAATAATAAAAGTACTAACATAAAAGTAACTTTAATTTAACTAGAAGTAGAAGGCTTATTTTTTATCATAAATATTTCTCCAAGAGATATCCAAAAGTTTAGTGGTATGGGCACAACCATATATACATATATATAGTGTGTGCCCATACCACTACATAGTTATTGCATAGCATTTTTTATAGTGTATATGTTGTAGTACCAACCATGTCAGCCATTGGAACTAATTATAACTTCCAAGCCTTCTTAGTTACTTCAAAAGTTATTGATCAATTATCATAATTATTAATAATATTTTAAATTTTAATTAAGTGATCAATTTTATATGACCCCCTATGTATTATAATCGTTCGAAAAATTGGGATCGTCCGTCTTATACGGAGTCTCGCTACGGGATCTAGGGGGATTCAGGGTATAGTTTGGCAAGTAGAACTTAGGTTCTTTCGGGTTCTTGATGAATAGTTGATTTGATAGATTAGTTCTAATAGTGTTTGAATGAATTAAAATGTAATGATGAATGTTAAAAAGTTGATTTGATAGATTAGTTCCGTTAAGTGTTTGGATAGAATATGAGAATGAGAAAAATAAAATAAAATTTTTTATAGTAGATAAAAATTAAGTTGAATAACAAATATAATATTATTATAAAAATAAGAAAATAATAAATAATAAAATCTTTTTAATAAATATTAAGTTAATATTTTAAATAACTCATTAAAATAAATTATTATTTTAAGTAATAAAAATGAGTTAATTTAGCTTTTATAATTAAATAATTGAGTTAATAATTGTTTAATTATTAAATTAAGATAATAAAAATGAAAACATATAGTGAGAGCGGAGAGACAAATAAAATAAAAATAAGTTAATTTATGAAAAAGGTGAGAAAAAAATAAATTGTGAGAAATAAAAAAAATAAAAGAATTTTATNTAATAAAAATGAAAACATATAGTGAGAGCGGAGAGACAAATAAAATAAAAATAAGTTAATTTATGAAAAAGGTGAGAAAAAAATAAATTGTGAGAAATAAAAAAAATAAAAGAATTTTATATAAAAAATGAGAGATGAAAAAGATAAAATAAATAAAAAAAAAGATTTGTGAGAGGAAAAAGAAAAAAAAAGAAAAGGGTCACGTCAAAAAAAAAGAAGAAGAGGGGTTCACCCCGCTCTTTTCAACAGTGTCAAGTTCCACCAAAATGGTGGAACCTGACACTCAAGAGCCAGGTCACGTGATGGCCTGGTTCCAATTTTTGGTTCCGTCTCGAAATTTGTTCCTTATCTTGTCGTTTGACAGAACTGACTTGAACCAAGTGCTGGTTCCAATCTAGTTCCAATTGCCAAACTATGCCCAGAGGATTCCCCTCTCGGGGTTCAGAGGCGAAGCCCCAAAAATTTAAACAACTTTAAAGCTTATATTTTTTTATTTTGTATTGAGAGTCTCCATATAAATTTTCTAGAATTTGAGTTATTTTGTATCTTATAATCATTTATTATTTTCATAAAAAATTCTCAGCCATCGTTCGAGAACGTAATACAATTAAAAGTGAACATCGTAAATTTTATATGTGCGAATTTCTATCTTGTCTCATATCTAATTATAGTAACTTCTTATTAACAAAAAAAAATTGAAATTGTTCAAATAAAATTGAGAAGAAGAAGATAAATCTTCCATCAAGTTCCAAGTAGCAACATCAGCAATTCAAACATGCTTATCTCTTTCTTTCACTCGCCGCTATCATTATCAACATGGAAGAGTCATGATCGAAATTTCTTTCTTTTTCTTCTGCATTTTATTCTCACTAAAAAAGAAAAGGGTGAAATTAATTACTTAAATTTATAATTTTTAAAATATGTTATAAAAAAGTAAATTAGAAATAAAGTTAAATCATCTAAAATTACAAAATTCTATATATTTATTTTTACTGGTGGAATTAAAATGTGAAAATGATACATTATTATCTACTATTTTGCTCTTTTTTTTTTATAACTTGTTTATATTTATTACACAACCATAAGCAAAACAAAAGTTGACGGTCAAACTTTTCTTCTTCTTGTTCTTGTTCTCTTCCATCGGCTTCCGAACTCACAGCACCGCCGGCCATGGCGGAAGTGGCGGTGGAAGAGCAGCAGCTGCGGAAGCTGCAGCTGGAGCAGCTCAGTTACCAGTCCGGCTTCGGCAACCACTTCTCGTCGGAGGCGCTGCCGGGCGCGCTGCCCCGCGACCAGAACAGCCCTCTTCTCTGCCCCTTCGGCCTCTACGCCGAGCAGATCTCCGGCACCTCCTTCACCGCTCCCCGCAAGCTCAACTACCGCAGGTCTGCCTTCCCCGTATCCTTGTCGACGGCTGCGTGCCATAAAAATCGATTCTTGTCGGGGGAAATCTCACCCAAATGGGGTTTTCGTGATCTTTCGTGCGCAGCTGGCTGTACAGGATAAAGCCCTCGGTGACGCACGAGCCGTTCCAGCGTCGCGTCCCGCGCCACGAGCGCCTCCTCAGCGAGTTCAGCAGCTCGACCTCCGCCGCCACGCCCACGCAGCTGCGCTGGAAGCCCGTCGACGTCCCCGACGCCCCGACGGACTTCGTCGACGGGCTCTATACTGTCTGCGGCGCCGGCAGCTCGTTCCTTCGCCATGGATATGCTATTCACATGTAAGTGTGGACGCCGTTTGCTCTTCTACTTCCCTGCAACTGCTTCTTACATCAGATCAAGGGTATGAGATGACAAAGCAAAAGCATGACAGGATCATAGTGATTAAGACGAAATAGAAGTATGATTTGGTAGGGAGATGAGGGATAGAATGAGAACTTGTCGTAGGCAAAAAATGGGAAAGATACTATTGCATTGTAGAGTTCAGTAATCCATCAGAATGGACAAATTGAAAGGAACATATAATTATACTGCATAGCAAACTGTTACATTTAGTGTTGTTTACTCATCAATACTCATGATAAGCACCAATGGAAGAACTCTTAATCATGTTAGTGTCTGGAATCCTGAATGCCAATACAAACTTAGTATCAATTCTGATAAATTTTCAACATGGTGGGCATTTTTGGTTTACTGCAAGACAAGCTATAGTATCCGATTTTAGTACATTTTTTTTCCTTCGTTTAAATTTGATTCGATCTAAGTTATCCTATTAAATCCTCTTTGATTCTTTGATGGAGTGTCTGAGCGTGATGGAAGCCTGAAAAACTACCACCTTGGACAATGCTATTTCTTATGCATGCCATTGATAGAATATTTTGCTAGGTATGCTGCTAACAAATCTATGGATGGTTGTGCTTTCTGCAATGCTGATGGTGACTTCTTAATCGTTCCACAAAAAGGAAGTAAGTAATTTCTTTTTGTATGCTTGTTCTTATTCAAACATCTTTCAGCACGGGTATATTGTGGCATTTGTAGTTTTATTTATGGGCTTTGATTCTGATAAGTCAGAAAACACTCTAACATTTGGCGCTTGAAGTTTCCATCTTAAGAAATTTCCACTTGTTTGTTCCGACGATGATGTCCTCTGTTAGAACTTGCACCTCCATCGTTGTTAATTTTGTTAGATAAATGAGGGTTTATTTATTTGTTTGCAACTCAATGTTTCCTATCAAATTCCAGGATTATTTATCATAACAGAATGCGGGAGGTTGCAAGTTTCACCTGGTGAGATAGTTGTCCTTCCACAGGGATTTCGTTTCTCCGTAAGCTTGCCCGATGGTCCTTCTTGTGGATATGTTGCTGAAGTCTTTGGTGTCCACTTTCAACTTCCTGATCTCGGTCCAATTGGTATGAGTTTTAATGTCTGAATTAACGAAATGCTTATTTTATTTGAAATCCTCACAAACTTATATATGAACCTGGCTTAGGTGCTAATGGTCTTGCTGCATCAAGAGATTTCCTTGTGCCAACTGCTTGGTTTGATCAGACCTCTTATCCAGGATATACAATCATTCAAAAGTTTGGTGGTGAGCTATTCACCGCAAAGCAAGATTTTTCTCCTTTTAATGTGGTCGCTTGGCATGGGAATTATGCACCATACAAGGTACTTTTCTGCGTTATTTGAAGTGTGCATGTTATTTGTTAGGCACCATAGAATGTACTTTACAAAAGTTCTTGACAACACGTAAAAAAATATTATAGGGGAATGTTGAACAAGTTATTTAATATGTGGTCGTCAATATAATGCAGCAGTACCAAATGCATCTAGGAATCCAACTATAGAAAGCTTTATACAATAGCATAATGCAATCTACAGGGTTTACATAGATGGTTTATTTTTGAATAATTGTATGGACTTGTGTTTCATATTTCAAATGTTCTGCATATACATTTTTTATTTTTCTGATATTTTATTGTTTTTTCAGTATGATCTCAGTAAATTCTGCCCATTTAATACCGTACTCTTTGATCATGGGGATCCTTCAGTAAATACAGGTAGATCCGAAACATCCTTGTCATAGATTTTGTGTTCACTGTATTTCTTGTTCTAAACACTGCATCTCTCTTCTCTGTGATCAGTGCTAACAGCCCCATCTGATAAGCCTGGTGTTGCATTACTCGATTTCGTAATCTTCCCACCTCGATGGTTGGTAGCTGAGCACACCTTTAGACCCCCGTATTATCATCGGAATTGTATGAGTGAATTCATGGGTTTAATACATGGAATATATGAGGTATTGCTTCACCAAACACTTATGATCAGCATTGCACAAAACCAAATGTCAAACTCAAACTTGAACTATTTACCTCTTCAAATGATAAATCGGCGCTCTCATATCTTGTAGGCCAAAGCTGATGGGTTCCTTCCTGGAGGTGCTAGTTTGCACAGCTGCATGACTCCACATGGACCTGATACTAAGACATATGAGGTAATTGTAACTGTTGCAAAAGCCAACTTCAAGCTTAGGTCCCTCCACATTATCTTTACTGTTATGACTCTTTTATAGGCAACAGTTGCTGGTGGAGATGACAGTGAACCAGTTAGACTAAGTGGAACCATGGCCTTCATGTTCGAATCTTCTCTGATTCCTCGCGTGTGCTCCTGGGCTCTCGAGTCACCGTATCTCGATGCCGACTACTACCGGTGCTGGATTGGGCTGAGGTCGCACTTCGAAGCTGATAACAGTCAAACAGATAAGGGAAGCCAAGACGTTCCAACTGAGGATAGAAACTGGAAGCACAGTCCTTAACTAATTGTATGAGCAATTGTTGAGGATATGCTTCTCATTGTTAGTGCCAGAGAAATACTAGTTAAATTTCAGTGTTCACAAAGAAATAAAATTTGCACATATTATGTACACAAAATGCTGATAGTACATTGTAATTGTTGGATCACATAGTCTGTTTTTGGACCTTCCAAAAATGCAGACTAATTATATATAATTTTAATAGTAAAGTTAACTCTTTTATTCTATGGAGATGGGATTGTAAGAGGCACACAAAATTTTCACTGATTTTTTTTTCTTTTAAAAGTTATGTAATCTCTATAATTTGATTATTCTTTTTTAGGTATATATGCCTTTTCAATTGAAAAAAAAACAATAGAAAATTGAATAAAAAAACACCATTACAAGAAAAATAATTTGATTAAGTGATATGATCACTTTTGATATAAAACTTTAAAGCAAAAAACAATCAGTTGCTTTTACACAGATGAACAAAAAATATAAATTATTTTAATTTCTCTCATATAATCTGTACTTCAGAATTTATAAAAAAAACATAAACTGGACGTCACTATTAGCCATGGGAATTTCGATATTTATTTTTTTTAAAAAAAAATAACGGGGCTATATAATTTTTGTAGTATTATACTCTTCTCCTTCATCATCTCATTTGTTTGATTCAAGTGTTCCATCATTGCCGGCGACGCCTCCATGGATCCCGACGCCAAGGCCGACAAGCTCTACGAGTTCAGCTAGCACCTCAGCAAGGCCAAGGACAAGTCCCAAGCTCTGGTAGTGGCCGGAAGCATGTGGGCGAGTACTCGAGATCATCTCAGCTGCCGGGGGGAGGAGCATCAAGGCCAAACAGCCGGTGGCACAGCTGATCCAAAGGTTCAAAAGGTTAGCTCACATCCACAAGAATGAGTTCAAAAGGTGCACGGGAGGCGGCAGCCCAGTTCGAATCCTAAACTCGTACTATTTACAACATTGAGAAACTGTGGGAGGAAGATATAGAAATAAATACCGTGCCAGATACTTGTTGAGAAACTGTGAAACTGTTTCCACCTTTACCCAAGAAAGAAAAGTATGAAGTTTGCACAAGCCATCAGTAGCAAAGCAGTTGACCGAAGCATTGCCATTTAGCCACCCCGGTTACGTGCCATTTCTCGCAGGCTCTGGCTTTGCACCGATAGAATTATGCTCAGCATTTATGGGAGGTACTTATTGGTGAACTCCCAATGAAATGAGGATTATCAACTGGAGCATCATCCGGCAAATCAGACCTCTTGGAACCATCTCCGTCTTCGGATATGGATAGGCGGTCTTCTTTAGGCTTGCTTGTGCCTTTCTTGATTATTGCATTCCTTAAAGTTCTAGCCTTGTTCGCGATACTCTTCGATGCACCCTTCATACCTTTACTTGGCCTCTCGGTTTGGCTCACATCGCTTCTGCGTGTCTCCTCAACTACATCCAGCTCTCTACTTTTATTGCTGAAGTTATCATCAAACGGTTGGATGTTAGACCGTGGTGTTTGAGCAACTCTAACAACCTCATCATTAGATTCTCGTGGGCTGCTCTCTCTGGGGCTCTTGTGGAACACTGAACCAACTTTTCGTAAACCCTTCTTGATCACACGAAGTCCAACTTTCTTTCTGCCGCCATTTTCTTCATTTGCAGTGGAGTCACTTCGCTGAGAACCAGATGCCGACGAACTGGGGCTACCAGTATGTATGTACTCTTGCTGGAGTTTGGTATCAGGTTGCAGGGCACGTCCTTTTTTGTACTCCCGTGTCTGAGAGACACCACTTCCAGGGTGGTGTAGGAATATTCCCGCCTTGTCTTGCCCCTCAATGTCGATCTGCTCATACTCATCAAGCATCTTTCTATAATTCTCTTCAATCCTCTGACTCTCGGCCCTTTCATCTGATACTGTTTGCATCAGCTCTGGCATCTCCTTATCTTCGGTGAGATCCTTCTGCAATTGTTAAAATTGCTTTCTCAGTCCGAGATCATCAAGTAATCAATTTGCAATAATATCATGCAATAATTGCCTTTAAACATACCTTTTGCAAGTCTTCAAGTACAGTTATAGATATGTGAATCCTACCCATTTTAATATTCTGCAGCGGAAGCCAAAGATCATGCCATTGTCCATCTTTGTAGTCATTGACATTCACTGTGCAGTCTCTGTGCATCATAAAATTAGTGGCTTAAATTATCAGATAATTAATAAAATTGAGCATTGCAGCCACAAACTTGATAAGTTTGTTGTAAGGCTTGAGCAATGCATCAAAATCTAAGCATAAAATTCTATTGAATCCAAGCAAATGAAAAGTTCATCTAGATTTAGATGTGCCACGCAAGTCCCCCAACATTTGTGCTATGTCCTTACTATGAGTTAACTTGATATTAAAGAAAACAGATTACGGGCTGCAAACTTGTTGTGCCTCGTGGAATACAGAAGTGGGAATCCTCGCCCTGTTAATGGTTGAGTACTATATGCAAACTTCCACGGTCTTGCTTAAATGCCAATTAACCTCATTTTATCTATAAAGTTTTAATCTAGTAGTGGAATATTCCTTCATTGCAATGACAATTTGTCATAAAACACAGAATATTTGTTCACTATCAAATGATGAAAAAGATAGATGTGAGTCATTTTACATCTAAGCAATGGAGACAAAACTAACCCAAGCGTGTCATCAAAAATGCGATCCTTGTCAAACACACGAAGTTCAAGTACATTAGGTGCCTCCCATGAACTGATTGGGATCTTAAATTCCTCCATCCACTTGGGAGCCAATGTTTTCTTCTGAATTTTTGACCGAAATCTGTAAGGACCACATTGTCCTTTTACATATGGATCAGCAAGGCCTGGATCATAAATTAAGTAGTTAACAGATAATTTGATTTTTGTAATTGCAGTAACTTTCTTGTTACATGCAGTCGGACTAATTCGTACCAATTCCCGAAGGGAAGAAATTACCATTTAGATCTGATGGTTTCATATCAGCTCCTTCCAGGATACCCAATTTCACATAACCAACTGGAGCTTTTTCTTTGACGGTGAACCACCCATCTGAAAATTTTATCACATGATTTTAAGAAAGTTTGAACAAGTGCAGAAGCTCTCAGGTAGAAATCAGCCATGATAGAATGGAAACATGCCCTAAGACATCCAATGAAGTTTACTACTGAAGGGAAAAAAATCTACAGGTTCACAAAATCAATAAAGGAAGCACACAAAATAACCACATTTAGAATACAACTGTAAGAGAATTTTTTTGGGGTAAAAGGATGACTACAAAGGACAAGTCATTCATGTATGTGTGTTGTGTATCTGGGAGATTATGTGCATATATGTATAAATACATATATAATGTCTGGATTGAACCATAGTAGATATAATGCAGAACATAAAGTATCAGAAAAATTATGTTAAATCATGAAGAGTGGAACACAAAGGAGTTATTTTTTTGGCAAGAATGCCAGGTGAATTTGCATGAATTATCTATTCAGCAATCTGAGAAAATGTTCTGATGTAATATCTTTTGTATGTATGTATATTTCAGCTTGAATCATTTTCAAACTGTCCCATACGTAAAATTGTGAATTTACATGGATTATCTAATATCTTCTGGAGAGGAACTTAAAACATGTGTATCCTGTGGCAACATAGGGCATCACATCCATATGGAAAGAGGTCCCACAACACCGTCATAGAAATATGGCAGGACAGACATCCAGGTCATTAGCCTTGAAATACTGGAAATCATGATATTCCTAAGGAGAAGTTACAAAAACATATTTTTCTACAAATATAGTTACCTTGAGGGGAAGGTACAAGCTTTGTTACATCAATCACCAACATGTTTGGCTACAATAAAACATTTCATCAGCTAACTTTCAGAAGAAAAAATGAAAAAAAAAAGAATAGTTATCAAACTGATTTTGCATTTCGAACTCATAATTATCAATAATCCATGCACAACTATCTATATCAATAGAACTTCGTCTTAAATAAGAATATTGTTTCCACATAACAAAATGCTAACAGAAAGATAAACCCGAGTACAACTCAAACTTTGTTGGCAGAAAAGAAAGTGCTACCTCAACCAATGTCTGCCCAAACGCAACATCAAGCAACTTGTCCTGGACATGACACAAAGGGAGCAATTGAGTAAAAACTAGCAGATACCTGTTTTGCCGTCTTAAACTAAAAGAATCAATCCTTACCAGCCATCCTGAGATTCCAGGGAGTTCGGTCACATCAACTCCATGCCCAAATATTGGTTTTACAGTCATCTGAAAATATGGGGGCTCAACAAAGCACACCCTAACACGTTCAAGGAATGGCCATTCTCTGAGAAACTTGACACCCACTAGAACCTATATGACATATTTTACATAAAAGATGAATAAAACACATCATGTATCAGCTTCATGTAAGATCATTAACAAGGCTAAAATATTTGCATCATTTTTTTTGCATGATATTTGATTAGAGATACAAAAGAAAAATGAAAAGACATATTTGACATTGAGTATACATGTTTTAAAGACCTCATTTGATATTGACAACTTAGCATAGTTCACATAATATGCAAATAAAAGACAATGCCAAGATATGTGTAATTTATTATGTCATGTTAATACCATTAGACTTAAGTGATGATAGTCTACTCCTGCAAATAGAACTCCCTAAAGACCTTACGGCTTCTCACATCTTGGAATGCCACATTTTTTCAAGATAGATTTTAGACGTGGTTGGAATATATGCCATGCTGTCATATACCTTCCCTTCAATATGCATGCTTGTGATATGCATGTTTGCTGTAATGCCAAATCCAAGTGTCTTCCTGAGTTGTACCGCAATGATTGCACTCATATCATCTGCCGAGAGAAAACTCATTCCCAGCTCCAAAACCTGTAGCAACCAGTTGATACAAGAATGAATCAATACATATTTTGCAATATATTGCTCTAGAATGTAGAACCAAACACTTCTGAAGAGATCTTCTATGTACCAAGTGATCATCCTCTGCTGATTGACCAAGAACCCTCATATCAGTGAACATCGGAGGAGTTTTACCCAAATAAAGACGCTGTAGAACTGCTTTACGCTGCAAAATGATAGTAAATGAAATTTACCGTCTCAAGAAAAAATTAAAGAATTGTTTAGCAAGAAAGAAGTAGAGAAAACAGTAATGCAGGACAAAATTAAGCTTGATGAATACTATATTTCTTGGATTCCTTATTAGGTATTTGGAATCATGCATCTCCTAGTGAAAACTCAGTTTTGTTGATGACAGATTACGAATGTCAATTTTTTTTGTGTTTGAAGTGAAGAATGTCTGATTTGAGCCTAGTTCCTAGTTCTAGTTTAGTCCATTTACATTAACAAGAGAAACCAATGATTCATGACTCAGGGTAATCACTAGTTGCTTCCACAGTGGAATGATAAGCCTATTCAAGGACGGGTCAGGAATCTTTTAAAATAAGCAGCATATATAATTCTATTCAGCAATGACGAATGGCTAAAGCAAAGGTTTCTCAACACACTAATTAGCCAAAGTAGTACTTTCATCACCATCAAATTGACAATTTCATAAGGAAGGCCATACAGCTGTCCAAGGCTTGAACTTGTCCAAAAACCATGGTATGATGGGCATGAGAAACTTCTTAGATGCAATTTGTTCCATGCATATAGGCCATATCTTCTCTACTGCATGATTCAACCACCTGACGGATTCTGTATCAGAAAGAAGCTACCATACAAAAAGGAAGAAGTGATGAATGAAAATTTTAGCAAAAATATGAACCATAAATGAGGCCCACATAAAAGAATCACTTTACAAATTGTAAGACTGAATTCTTGATACTACATACCCTTTTCTGATTAGCATATTTTCTTTCCTCGAACTGCAGCCGTTTCCTCAGTCTCATTGAATAGCGTTCATTTATCTAGACACAAATATTTTTATTGAAAAAGGGGATACATAAAAGATCAAGTTCTGATAAATAGAATAAGGTGGCAAAAGAAACCTTGAAAAGAACAAGTTTAATGTGCTTTTCTCGGCCTCAGTAAGAGGTGGTATTATTTTGGAAAAAGAATCAGACTGGCTTGTATCTACGTAAACTCTATGCCCACTTTCAAGGACTTCGTCATCTCACATTATTATTATTTTTAAAAAACTAAAAGGAATACATATCTCACATTGTTATTAACTATTTATGTATTCAAGATGGAACAAAATACTTCAGCTATTGCATAGTCCTGAGAATTAATGGCTCTGCAAACATGGTACAATAAGAATTACTCCTATGATACTAATCTTGGCATAAAACACATGAAGTTTTAATCTTGTTCTCAACATATGTACTAAATATCACCAAAGGTTCCATCTGTAAGGTGGATTACGGTACAACACAAAAAGATTAGTTCCCTTATCACATCGCTCTAATCGAATACTTTCCTTCCCAAACCCAAAGGAACCCGATCTATCAGTTCCATCACAATTTTCTCCAACACAAAGACCTGTGATCATCCCTATCCCTCTCACAAACCACTCGAGAATAAGCATCCTTCACAATTTTTCTCTAACACAAAGGCCAGTGGCCATCCCAATCCCTCACAAACCTCTTGAGAATAAGCATCTTTCATCAATCAAAGGCTTCCAACACATCAAAAGACAATGCAAACCAACCAACAAAGATGCACATGCATACACAAATAAAGAAAGAGGCAGAGGATCATTGACTACCTTGTAGAGGTAGAAGAAAGCCAGAAAGAAGATGGGAGGGTGAGACCAGCCCAAGATGACAGAGAACCAGAGCACCAGCAGCACTATGGCAACATGATGCACAATGGAAACCTCGGTGATGTTCATCGCGGCTCTTCCCCCAAGATTGCAACTTTACTACCAATCTTTATTTTTTCTTCCCCCCCTCAACCAGAAAGAATCAATCTTTATTTATCTATAAATCCTCCTCGCCCTCTCCCAATTCTTCGGACGGCGGTTCATCTTCTTCTCCTTTTGTTCTATTAACTGAAACCCCCGTCAGTTACAGCATCAACGAAGACACAATCCAACGTTGTCGGATTCCGTATCTATCTGTGTAATCTATCAAGTACCTGCATCACATGACGTGGCAGCAATGAGTCTGGATTCGGTTCCGGCATTGGAAAGAATTATTCTCGAACACGAAAAGAAAAAGAAAAGATCAATTTTTTTCCAAAACAGAAGTTAAAAAGTCGACAAATTCATACCAAGTCGGGTTCCCGTGAACCAAATCCACCTCGTTCTCCTCCACCAAGTAAAAAAAGAAGAAAAAAGGAGCCTTTTTTTTTCAATTTTTAAACCCAAATTACTTGACAGGAGGCAAATTTGGGCAGGAGGATTGCACTGGAATTTGATTGGGAGGAACAAATTAGGGTTCATGCATCGTGGGGAGGCGACGGAAGCGGCAGGCGGCAGCAGAAAAGGGCGGGAGGCTTCACGGCGACGTCGGCAACTGTCGTCAAAGGCCCCCGCGACGGGCGCGTGCCTGCCGTGAGATGGGGATCGGACGGCGGAGGGCGAAAACTCCGAGGACTTGTAGGTGGTGGTGGTGCGCCCATTTTAGGAAAAATAAATTTTAAAAAAAAAGTAATATTTATTTTACATATTAATTCATTCAAATTAAAATCTTAATAAAAAACTCTTTATTATTGATTAAATAAAAATATGATTACAAGAGTCCTAATTTGAATCATTTTATCTCTCCATTTATTTCTTTTATGCTTATTTTATCTTTCAAAAAAATAATCTTGTATTTTATATTAACTATATTAATTAATAAATAGTTTTACATTCTCTGAATTAATATTTTGACTTCGTCCTTGATTTTTTAAAATTGTTATTATTATAAAAATAATACATGTAGTATGAGGTCAATTCAAAGTTGTATATGGGACAACTGGTTTTCAATGATGATAGCTACTAGAATATTATGGTTGAGACCAATTCAATTGCAGTTTTATATTTTGCATTATTGTCCTTATATCATAACATAATATACTGATCTCATTATTATTTATTTTTTGAAATTTTTAGAGCGCGTTCATTTTTTTTATAAGTCATGTACATCGCCTTTGTTACTCCGTCACATAATATACTGGTCTCATTATTATTTATTTTTCTTATTTTTTTAAATTTTTAGAGCGCGTTCATTTTTTTTATAGATCGTGTACATCGCCTCTTTAACTTCATCCGTCTTCGTCAAACGATTATTTTAATAGTTATAATAAGTATAATAATTTATTAATAACTTTAATGGTGATCATTATAATGTTCACATTCTAATAATTACGATTAATTTTATTTTTCTAACTTAGTTATAACTTTTCCTATTTAATTTTAAATTATATTTTTATATTTTTTTAATCTAAACTCATCTTAATTTATCATTCAAGTCCTTTACTCACATTTCATCTAAACTTTTATAAATTTATTTTTTTAATAATTATGTATTTCATTTTACCTTTACCTTCTTAATATAATAAAAATATATAAAAAAATAAAAACTAAGTGACCATGCAAATAATATTTAATAATTGTTTTTTTATGATTATGAATTATTTGGATTATTTGTTTGTTTTTTTAATATTAAAAAATAAAGTTAACAGAATTTTAAATAGAATATGATAGAAAGACCTTGATTGAAAAAAAGTTAAAGAGTGGTAGATGGAATAATTTCTTATAGAATTACCATCGAGATAGTTTTCAAAATACTTTATTTATGGCTATATATAAATACCCCCCCTTAATGCTACTTTTAACTTATTTTATTATGTATTTTTTTATGATAAACATATTGACACTTTCGATACTTGTCCCAAAAAAATTAGACATATGTCGTCACTTTTTTCGTATGGCACTGACAATTAATATAAATTATATAAGATGAAATGTCACGCAATACTAATTTTATCATGTCACCATATTTTACATTAGGAATTATATTATCTATTTTTGTTTAATGGCCTTTTTTCTTCTTATATCTTTAAGTTTTATTTGTTTAGAACTTTAAATTAAAAAAGGTGCAGACTCATCAATTCATTTAGTAGTATTTAATTTACTTTATAGAATTCAAATACAGTTAAAATTAAATATTAAAATAAATAATCATTCAATGAATTTATGGTGTTCAAATCTTATTTTCAAATAGTTCGTTTACACCAAAAAAAAAACAGCTTCAAGGTGTTAAACAAATAACATTTAAGACATAAAGAAATTGAAATGTACATTACTAACTAGTTATGAGTTGATAACTGTTATTGAAAAAAAAATGAAAGAGCACTCGGGGCATTTTTTGTTTTACCTATTCAATGCATATTTTTATTTTGAAAACTCAATATATATATATATATATATATAATTATTATTTAAGATTAATAATATATATCATTTCACCAAAAAATAAATAATAATAAAATATTATACGGCAAGAAGTAGAATATGATGATTTTTATGAATTAATATAAACTATGTGACTTCTGCCTTCTAGATTTCATCTTAATTATTATCTTCTAGTAGTCTAAATGAAGTGATGATATGTGTCTAATATTTTGGGACAAGTATTAAAGGATGTCATTTTTATAACATTAAAAAGTGGAGGATAGAATAGATAAAGAAGAATGACACTAATNACTCGGAATCTTATCATTATTATTTCAGAGAAAAAAAAAAGTGTACAAACCTTCACGCATAAGTATTAAAACAATTTATCATGTAAGTGAATTTACACATCCAGTTTTCTTATTAGTTCATATAACTAAATTATCATATAAAAATCGTGGCGTGGAATGGTTCATATAACTAAATTATTTCCCTTTTTTTTGAAATAATATATATATATATATATATATATATATATATTGGCATATTAGTGTGCAATTGTGTATGCACCGTGCACATATTATGAACCATTATGGCATTATTAATAACTCAATCTTAAATATTGCAATTTCTTACCATTATGGCATTTGCTGCCTTCGCTGTATTAAGTTGTCTTTAAAAATAATGACAATGACTTGACTTGTATTTTTTTTAGTGAATTAATAATTTTTATCGCTCTGTGCTGGCTCGTACGATAATTTAGAGTCGAATCCTTTTATCCTAAAAATTACTTATCCACCAAAATATGAAGCATATTTTAAAAGAGAAATATTAGCACGTATACACAATTTGTGTATGCACCGTGCATACATGAGCTCTGGGTCTTTAGATCAGTATCATTTTAATCCAACGATATAAATTGTTTGTGTTTTGAACCATCAGATTAAAAATAATGCTGATCCAAAGATCCAGGACCCGTGTATGCACGGTGCATACACAATTTTTGTATGCACGCTAATATGCCTCATTTTAAAAAGTTTAGGCTAATGTCTATATGTCAAGATGACAAATTCTTCTTTTTTTTGTTTGTTTTGAGGTGGGAAAACAAAGCAAAGTTTCTATTAGAGGTTTAAGGAAATAAATCTAATTGATCATATATATGTCAAGGAAGGTACAACGCTATAAATTATAACAGCTTATCTTCTTCGTATTTATATGCATATTTACTTATGTGGGCCTATAAACACAAACCTATATAATAGGTCTATATGTAAACGTTAGAAGAAATATGTTGCACTGTAATTTATAGCGTTGTAAATTACAACAGTTCATCTCTCTCATATTTATATGCAAATTTACTTATATAGACATATGAATATAAGCCCCCATCCCATAATAGGTCTACATAAAGATGTGGAAAGAAATTGACCACGTTGTAATTTATAACGCTGAACATATATTTTACCTATATAAAGGATAAAGAATATGCAATGCTATAAACTATAGCAGTTCATCTTCCTCACATTTAATTATTTATATGCATATTTATTTATATGGGCCTATGAACACAAGTCCATATAATAGATCTATATGTAAAATGTGTGAAGAAATGAGTCCCACTGTAATTTATAGCGTTGCACATATATTTTACCTATATAAAGGTATAAAGAATATGCAGCGTTGTAAATTATAGCAACACATCTATCTTATATTTATATGCATATTTACTAATATGAGCCTATGAATATAAATTCACATGATAGATCCATATGTAAATATGAGAAAAAATGAATCACGTTATAATTTACAACGCTGCACATATATTTTATATATATATATATATGCAAAACATATGTGCAGAGAGAGAATCTCATCGTAATCATTAGGGGTGTTCACGGATCGGGTTTGACCCGACCCGAACTTAAATCCGACCCAACCCGATTGATTTTGTTCGGGTTGGGTTGGGTCGGGTTGATGACAAAATAGTCATCGAATCCGATCCAACCCGACCTTCATTGGGTCGGGTTGGATCGGGTCGGGTCATCGGTTTATCCGTTTGAATTTTTTCATATATTTTTAATTATTTTTTTATAATATTTAACATCAATCATATTTTAAAAAATAAAGAAACATATTTTTTTCAATATTTTATAATAATTTAAATGATATAAAGTATAAATTTGTAATATACTTTAATTTTAAAGTA
>LTAE01002164.1:25578-46298 GCA_001647135.1 Pontederia paniculata | reverse complement strand
AGCGAGAGCCACAGTTCCCCTTGTGAGAAGGGTCCAAGCGATCTTGAGCGATTACATGTAAGAGGTTGTCTCCTTGCCTTCAGTGCAAATAAAGGAGAAAGTTGTAAGGGAGCCTTCGCCCTTGAAGAAGGAAATAGTGATCTCCGAAGATCTTGTGGGAGAAGATCGGAGCGGGGACGTAGTCCAGGAGTTCGGCCGAACCTCGATAACAAACTGCGTGTTTGTTTTCTCTCTACTCTCTTCTCTGTTTGTGTTTACATTCGTATATGTCTGCTTCCGCTGTGATAACAGATCTAGATTAAGTAAAAGAGAGTAAAAGATTTTAACACACCAATTCACCCCTCCCTCTTGGTGCCATCTAGATCCTACAGTAACATCCCTGACCAAGGCGTGATATTGTCCGCTCTGGGCCTTAGCCCGCACGGTTTTACCAAAACGCGTCACGCATAGTCAAGGTCATGTCCCCATATATACCCAGCATCTCTCCCGTGACTTGCGCATGTGGAACTAATCCAAGGCATGCCTCTTGCATCGTCGCCGAGGAAAGAGAGAGAGATGGAAGGAAAGAGAGATAGAGAGAGAACTTCTGATGCTTGAGTTTGGAGATGCCTTGGATTTGAGAAAGAAAATTGTGGAATGAGAGAAGGGGTTGTGTCCTATTTACTGGGGAGAGAATTCATCCCTAGATGGAGTTTGAATTTAATTAAAATTTTATAAGATAATATTTCATATATTTAGATATCCCTTAAATATTTATTTGTGTAAGATTAGGAATATTAATTGATAAGAAATATAACAATTTGATTTCCATTCAAACTCTTTTCCTAATCTTAACCAACTATATCTTTCCTTATACTATTCTATCTCTCCTTTATTTTATTTTTACTTATTTACAAAATCCGAGGTGTTACACTACTCGGGTTCTAATCAGGTTTCATCGAGTTCAGATTCCTGAACGTCACCGTTAGGATTCGAAGAGCTTTTTTTTTCAACGTCAGTTTTTTTACTTTTGTTTTGTATTCTCTCTCCTCCTTTTATTTTTTCTCATTTCCTTTTTTATTTATATTTTAACTTTACTTTTAATTTAAATTATTATCATTTGATCTCAGATATTTAATTTTAATACTAATATTAACTCAATAACAAAATAATAGAATTATTCTTAATATAAATTTAACAAAATATTTTACATATAATATTTATCTTTTAATTTAAATTATAAACATTTAATTTTAAATATTAAGTTTTAATTTTATACTAGCTCAATAATATAATTCTAAATTTTTTTTTAGTTTAACTTTCATAAAATATTTGATACTATTATATATTTTTTTATTTTTAATTTAAGTTTTCAACGTTTAATTTTAAACCTAAGTTTTTAATTTTATACTAACTCAATAATATAACTTCAAAATTATCGAACGTTTAATCTTTATTTTTTTTTAAAAATCTATATAATATTTATCTTTTAGTTTCAATTATTACGTTTGATTTTTAAATGCTACATTTTAATTTTATACTAACTTTTATATATTAATGTTTATTTTTAATTTAAGCTTAACAAAATATTTTATATATTATATTAAAAGTCAATTTTATATTATTTATTAAGATTATTAAATAAAATTATATTTCAAACTAAAATTATTATTTTTATTTATAATTAATTTATTTATCTAAATAATTAATTTTATTTTTTTGATTCTCATGCGGTTCATCCAAACACTCGTAGAACCTAAAATTTTTAGTTCATCCAAACACGATTAGAACTAATCTATCAAATCAAACTATTCACTTGAATCTGGGGAACTCCATGTTCTACTTTCTAAACAGGGGCCTTAAAGTTATTAAGAAGCTAATAACCAATAACCCATCAAAAGCAATCCCATAACTTTTTGTCTACCCATTAAATGATGCCCTTGTTGAATCCGCCCTTTCAAAAGAAGAAAGAGGACCTAGGACAAATATTTTGGCAAAGGTATGTAAAGGGATCGAATCCTCTTCTTTCTCTTGTGTCTCTCGATTGGATTTACCTATAAAGATCATTTATAAGGGAGAAGGGAGAATTAGGATTTAGAAAATAAAGTGTATACCTAGGGTTCATTTTGTTATGAATGTTTCATACTTAATTTCATGTAAGAAATTAGGTTACATAAAATTAGGAAAAATGGTTTAGAATGATCAACATTTGAACCTAGGACGAAATATGATTGCTTAGATGTGAAAAGGGAGAAAAATAGACAGGGCTCGATACGGTCGTATCGAATAATACGGGTCGTCCGAAATGTCTTCTCATAGATCAATACAGTCATATTGATCTGTACTTGCGGATCGTACAAATCAATACAACCATATTAATTTGTACGGGCAGGTTGTATTGACCAATACTAACTGGTAGTATTGGTCAATATTGCGGATAATATTCTCTAAACTGGTAGTATTGACAATGCTAGCTTCCCATATTGATGAATAAGAAGTAATATTATGATTATAAATTATTAATAATTATTCGAATTGGATATGTAATACATGTTATGAAGCAAGTTAGATTGTTTACTGTTTGCTTAGAATAACATATTAGATACTTTGTAATATCGTTGATGGGATGTATGATGATAACTTAGAGATGACTTGCATGTTCAACCGTAAATCGGTTAAAAGATTAACAATGTGATGCTTGTATTGTTGCATGATGTATTGTAACTAAAAGATGGATTGAGACAAATCTAAGCACACCTAAGAGAGAAGTTGGGGAAGCTATGTCCTACACCAAAAAGAGTGTGTGAATTTACCCCGGGGAGACTAAGTCCTGCATCATAGCTGGTATGTGAATCTTCCCTGCCTTAAGAGTGGCAAATATGAGGGGTGCAAAGTGCATCATTGGTCTGATCAACCTAAAGAAAGAGGTGAAGTTAAGAAGAATGTAAAGATGCATTATATTGATAAGGCATAAGCAAGATGAAAGATAGTCTTAAAGTTAAGTTATGTCATGAGAAGCCAAAATAAAGAAAAAAATAGATGATCATATGTTGATCATATGCTTGGGTTAAAACCCTATGATATGCTCTATATTTATATGCATGTCATGTAAATCTTTTTATATATGGGTAATATGATTCACTCATTTTTTGGCCTTTACATAGTCTAACAGGATGAAAGTCTCCTGCTTCTGGATCTTGCAGGTAAGAAGTAAAAATGGTGCTTAAATGATGATGACACTACTCATGATGGCTAAAGCACATGGTTAAGTGTTGGATTTATCTTAGAGTCGAGTTATGTCATGCATCATCTTTCTTGGACTACGTATCATCTTCGGACAAATGTTGTAAACTTTATGTATTTCTTATGTCAAGTGACCTTTATGAATAAGTTGTTGTATGTTAAGTTAAGCACTCGGATTATGTCCTCTTTAATCAATGTTCAATGTCTTTCGCTGATTTGTACTCGTGTCATGATCTAATTCATCTTTGCTGATTTTATTTCATATTGATCTAAATTCTTTTGTTCTCTTTGAGTTCTAATATGGGTTGACCATAATTTTCAATGGTCAAGTCAAGTTTAAATGTCTCATAGTGTTCCGGAGACTGTTCTGAGCATGTGGCAGATATCAATTCGTCCGCATGATAGAGCACATTTTCAGGGCGTTATAGTTTGGTATCAGAGCCTAAGGTTTGACTCTAAAGTTTGAATGTCTTAGATGATTAAGACATGTACTTAAGTCCAAATCATCCCAAAAGTCCAAGTTCTAAGTCTTTAAAAAGTCCAAAGTCCATGTGCAAGATGTCATGAGAAGCCATCAAGTTATGAATGCATCTGATAAGGATCCTATTTGTTTATGTAAAGGATAACCATTTGATATATGGTTAATGATGTAACACATGAAGATCAAGAGAGGTGACATTTCATGTCATGTAGGCGTGATGAACAATGTACATCCATAGAAAGTATGGCTAAGGTCACCAAAGTTATAGAAAGGAACAGAGGTTATGGCCAAATCATCCTTTTGAAGTTTAAAGAAGATTGAACTTCCGATGTTGATGGGAATAGGAATCCAAATAAGGTGAGGGTATGGTTGGACTCCATGATGAACATGTTCAAAGGGACGTGTTATGCGAATAGGTAAAAAGGGGAACAAGAAGAATGCATGAACCCCAACGAGGACAAGTGTCAACAGATGACTATCTCAACAAGTTGATGGAGATCGAAAAATACATCTAGTTGGATGATTATTGATATAATTATAGACTTAAGTTCCAAGTTTCTAATTAATGATGACGATATAAGGATTCGTGTAAGAGTGTCATGATCAAACATGAAGATATGCAAGTTCTTATGTACATGTTATGGATATGGTTGAATTTTGATCATATGATGGATAGTTATTAATGTTAAGGCAATCTCAAATTTTCATATCCTAATTATGATTTTGAAATGAATTATGGGTGTCTATGGTTCTCTTGGTATAATGTAAAGATTAAAGGATTTTATCTTAAGATGTAATCTTGATGAGTATCAACATATGGTGAAGGAATTTATTTGGACGAATGTAATTAAATACATAAGATGTTGGATTAATTTTAATTGATCAAGAATTTTTGCATAATAGGTGGACAAATAGATCCTGAAGTTTAACTTCTGTAAAATCATAAATCAAGTATTTGATATGTACATAAAAGTGATGATTCAATTGTTAAGATGTTATGACGATTCAATTGTTAAGATGTTATCAAGCTATTTTGAGCTGTCGCATGATCGATTGTTAATCTTATTATAGTTTTGTGGATCAAATAAAAAATAAATATTCATGGAATGGATCGATTGTTGTATGATCTTTCGAAAAAAACCACATTATTGAAGTGGGGTACTATGAAAAAAAGGGTAAGACATGAGTGTTAAAAGAATTAGCTATCAAGGCATTGAACATGAATTAAATTGATGACATCGTTGAATTTATGGAGAGCAAGATGGAAAGTCATAAGTTGCACAACACATAAGTTTGAAGAGAAATATTCAATCTTTAAGAAAAACAAAGACCGTTGAAAAAGAACTTTTATTGCCACAGTTATAACTCAAGGTTGGAAGATGTGCCAAAGTGTCAAATTGGTTATCTCTTGATCATGATGATCAAGCTATAGAAAAGAAATATTATGAAATTAAGAGAATAAATTTAGTGATTCAAATGTAGAAGTTGTGTAGTCCCTTAATCGATAGAAACTTGTGATGAACGATCATGGAATTGACAATTGGTATTTAATCAATATCCTTAATCAAGATGATTGTGATCTCTGAGTAGACTAAGTCATATAGAAAGCACTCATGGTTAAATGAGAGATCATGACTTTAATGAACAATGACAAGGGTGATAAGCTAGACTATGAAATGATAAATACCCAACAAATAGGTACGAAAAAAAGACACTATGAAGTATTTATTGTAGATATGATACATTATGTGTACTAAGTTGAACATGTTGTTTAATCATACACTTTATGGATTTCACATAGGCTATGTGAAAGAAAATATAATCTATCCTATAAAGACTAATGGATCAATAGACCATTAAGATATCATGAATAGGATGCCATCGTTTACTGATTTTATCGTTCTATTCTTAGGATTGTATAATGACTCGATGGAACAATCATGGAAAGGAGTCTCTATTATTTTCTAGGTGATTATACTTATGAGAGTAAGGATGCCTCAATATTTTTTTAAGAAAAAAATCTTCAAAGGGAACTAATAGATCAAGCAAAAATCTTATGGTTAGGAAAATGGATGCGATTATAAATGGATTTTGAACTGGTAAGATAGAAGTGAAGTTGAATGACAACAAAAGTGAAAAAGAAAGGAGACTTCATGATGAAAAAAAAACTGATCATGTATAGGATAACTAAGGCAAGTTGACTAATATTGATTATTAAAAATCTTGGAAGAATTGTGACTAAGGATTGTTATGTAAACAATGTTTATCTTGACAAACAAATACAATGACAAAGTTGTTAAAGAAACAAAATGATGACATGATACTAACCGACAAGGATAAGACCATCATATGTGCTAGGATCAATCAATATATCAATGATAATAGTGAATGAGATTATGCATTAGACATAGGGGGCACCATGATTTATTTCAATTGTTTTGTGCTATGAGCATGTGAAATCTTGTGTAATTGAGGAGTTTTGATGAATGTTGTGGTATATACTTATGGATATATATATTCAGAACAATATGATAATTATGAATGATATATGGAAAGAAACTGCTTAGAAATAAAGTCTCTTTGGAAAATAGTGAATGAGAGTATGCATTAGACATAGGGGGCACCATGATTTATTTCAATTGTTTTGTGCTATGAGCATGTGAAATCTTGTGTAATTGAGGAGTTTTGATGAATGTTGTGGTATATACTTATGGATATATATTCAGAACAATATGATAATTATGATTGCTATATGGAAAGAAACTGCTTAGAAATAAAGTCTCTTTGGAAAATATGGTTTCGTGAATACCAATTTTGATTTATAAACTTCAATGTTGGGCACTTTGGTAGATAATTGAATATGATGGATACAATTGTTTAAATATAGAAAGAAAGAAAAAATCTTTTGAACTGATGGAATATCTTTTTGATAATAAGAACTTAAATATCATACTCATGAAAATGTTGCCTTATAATTTACTTGACACCCATGGATGAAATGAGTCTCTGTTATTTGCTAGGTGATTATACTTATGAGAGTAAGGATTCCTTATTATTTTGTTAAGAAAAAAATCTTCAAAGGGAACTAACAGATCAAGAAAAAAAATCTTATGGTTAGGAAAATGGATGCGATTATAAATAGATTTTGAAATGGTACGATAGAAGTGAAGTTGAATGACAACAAAAGTGAAAAAGAAAGGGGACTTCATGATGAAAAAAAAAACTAAGGCAAGTTGACTAATATTGATTATTAAAAATCTTGGAAGAGTTGTGACTAAGGATTGTTATTTGAACAATGTTTATCTTAACAAACAAATATAGTGACAAAGCTGTTAAAGAAACAAAATGATGACATGATACTAACCGACAAGGATAAGACCATCATATGTGCTAGGATCATCAATATATCAATGATAATAATGAATGAGAGAAAGCATTAGACATAGGGGGCGACATGAATTTTTTCAATTTGTTTTGTGCTATGTGCATGTCAAATATTGTGTAATTGAGGAGTCTTGATGAATGTTGTGGTATATACTCATGGATATATATTCAGAACAATATGATAATTATGAATGATATATGGAAAGAAACTGCTTAGAAATAAAGCCTCTTTATAAAATATGGTTTCGTGAATACCAATTTTGATTAATAAAGTTCAATGTTGGGCATTTTGGTAGATAATTGAATATGATGGAGACAATTGTTTAAATATATAAAGAAAGAAAAATTCTTTTGAACTGATGAAATATCTTTTTGATAATAAGAACTTAAACATCATACTCATGAAAATGATGCCTTATAATTTACTTGACACCCATGGATGAAAAAGACTTTGCAGTCAATCTATTAAATACATATACTTATTGTCAACTATATAATTGAGATAGCTGGATATGAAAAGAAATAGTAAATGAGTTCAAGACAAGTTGTTATGATGACTTACTATTTTGATCAGAGCTCAAATAGAGAATGAGAATGATCAAGCTTAGTTTCAAAGAAAGGGGCAGAAGTCACGGGAAGAAAGATTTTGTCATTCGACCTAGAAAAAGTCTCAAAGAGGTCAAAGTGGACTTTTACTAAAAGTGATCAAGATGGACACTCTAGCTAAAATTGTATAATTGTAGTTGTTTTGGCATGATTAAAGAATACATAAGGAAAATTTTGAGCATGAGTAATTATATTGGTGGAGATAGAGCATGGATGCTGAAATTAATTATATGATAATCATGATGTTTAAACTCAATAAAGAAGTAGGACTATGTAATGGAGATTGCATTTAATTAAGATCCCATCATGAAATGCACTTAATGTGTGCATGAAAAAGAAGAAAGACACCCATCTAAGGTATAAGTTTTATACGATGATGCTAAAAATTAGAGTAGCACCGTGAAAAGTGAAGATGAACGGAATTCGAGGACGAAATTCATTTTTAAAGGAGTTATAATGTAATAACCTGAAAAATGATGGTGGCCATAAATCCACATGGCAGCTTACTATTGGACCTTTAAAGCCATTAAGAACCTGGAAACCAATAACCCATCAAAGCACCCACGAGTAATTTTCAGAATTGGTACCCCAACTTTATCTAGAATCCCAAGTTGATCCCTCAACTTTGTTTTGTAACTAATTAGTCCCTCAACTATATAATCTTTTCATAATTAGTCCCTTTTATATATTATAATTATTTTTTAGCGATTTGGCAGCCACATCATCTATTTCATCAATTATTTATTGATGTGGTAGTCATATCAATTACACACAAATAAACTCTTAAAGAATAAAAATAGAAATATAATTAAAAATAACATATAAATGCACAAAATTACTTGATAAAAGATAGACTTATATGTCCACGATCTTATAAGAGAATTTTTACTATTTTCCGTGTTAAAATCATCAAAGTGCATAACCACTATTAAATTCATATTTATGTGACAAAATTAGGATAATCACAATATGATAGAGAAACTATATAATTAACCTCCTAAATAATTGATTGATTAGTCTTCACATGTTATCTCCAACATGAATATCTGTAACTTTAGAAATTGAAGCAACATTAGTAATTTTTAATTTTTGTGAACGTATAAGATCGTAAAAAAAAAATAGTAAAAGTTCTTTTATAAGATCGTGAATACATAATATTTATCTCTTATCAAATAATTTTGTGTGTTTATATGTAATTTTCTAATGATATTTCTATTTTTATTCTTTTTTTTTCAAGAGTTCATTTGTGTGTCATTGATGTGGCAATCACATCAATAAATAATTGATGAAAATAGATTACATGGCTGCCACATCATCAAAAAATAATTATAATATATAAAATGGACTAATCGTGAAATGTTTATATAGTTGAGGGACTAATTAGTTACAAAACAAAGTTGAGGGATCAATTTGGGATCCTAGATAAAGTTGGGGTACTAATTCTGAAAATTACTCAAGCACCCACTAACTCACAACTATAAAACCCCATAACTCTATCTCTCTACCCACTAAATGATGCTGCCATTGTTGAATCCGCCCAAGAGCTTTTAAAGAGGCAAACCAGTTGCCTCTTCTCCTCCATGTTGCTGCTTGAACATGAAGGAGGCACACCATATGGCATGGATCAAGGAGAGGGCAAAGCTATTTCTGGAGCAAGAAGAAAAGGGAGGTGCAACAGTTGGAAAATTGACAAGAAGGAGAAAAAGCAATGTAAAGAGAAGAAAGAGGAACTAGGGCAATCATTTGGACAAAAAGGTATGTACCTCTTCTCCCTCTTGTGTATCTCGAGTGTATTTGCCTATAAAAATCATTTCTAAGGGAGAAGGAAGAATTAGGATTTAGAAAAATGAAGAGTATGCTTAGGGTTCATACTAGAATCATAATATTAGGGATTAATATTTTGTAAATGTATATGTCTAATGCTTGATGCTTTGCTATGCAATGTTTCATGCTTAATTTCATGTAAGAACCTTGTAAAAATGGTTTAGAATGATCAACATTTGAACCTTGTAAAACATGATTGTTTAGATGTGAAAAAAAGGGAAAAATCGACGGGGCTCGATACGATCGTATCGAATAATACATACCACCCAAAATGTCTTTGCACAAATCATTACGACCGTATTGATTTGTACGGGCAGGTCATATTGACTAATACTAGTAGTATTGGTCAATACTGGCGGGTAGTATTCTCAAAATTGGTAGTATTAGCAATGCTAGTTGTCCATATTGATGAATAAGATGTAATATTATGATTATAAATAATTAATAACGGTTCGAATTGGACATAAAATACATGTTATGAATAAATGAAGCAAGTTAGATTGTTTACCGTTTGCTTAGGATAACATAATATGTTAGATACTTTATAATACCATTGATGTGATGTATGATGATAACTTAGAGACGACTTGCATGTTCAACCGTAAATAGGTTAAAAGATGAACAATGCGATGCTTGTCGTAACATCCCTGACCAAGGCGTGATATTGTCCGCTCTGGGCCTTAGCTCGCACGTTTTTACCAAAACGCAACGTCCTCGTTGAGTGATCTCCCACCATGACACAGAGGCCCACGCAGAGTGGCTCTGATACCACATGTAACATCCTGACCAAGGCATGATATTATCCGCTCTGGGACTTATCCCACACGGTTTTACCAAAATGTGTCATGCCTAGTGAAGGCCATATTTTCATATATACCCAACATATCTCTTGTGACTTGTGCATGTGGGACTAATCCAAGACATGTCTCTTGCATCCTTTCCACCTTAAGGAACTCAACGTCCTCGTTGAGTAATCTCCCACCATGACATAGAGGCCCACGCGGAATGACTCTGATACCACATGTAACATCCCTGACCAAGGTGTGATATTGTCCGTTCTGGGCCTTAGCCCACACGGTTTTACCAAAATGTGACACACATAGTCAAGGCCATTTCCCATATATACCCAGCATCTCTCCCGTGACTTGTGCATGTGGGACTAATCCAAGATATGCCTCTTGCATCATATGTAACATCCCTGACCAAGGCGTGATATTGTCCGCTCTAGGTCTTAGTTAACACGATTTTACCAAAACGCATCACGCCTAGTGAAGGCCATATTCCCATATATACCTAGCATCTCTCCTGTGACTTGTGCATGTGGGACTAATCCAACGCATGCCTCTTGCATCCTTTCCTCCTTAAGGGACTCAACATCCTCGTTAAGTGATCTCCCACCATGACATAAAGGCCCACGCGGAGGGGCTCTGATACCACATGTAACACCCCTGACCAAGACGTGATATTGTCCCTGAGCCTTAGCCCGCACGGTTTTACCAAAATGCGTCACGCATATTCAAGGCCAGGTTCTCATAAATACCCAGCATCTCTCCCGTGACTTGTGCATGTGAGACTAATCTAAGGCATGCCTCTTGCATTCTTTCCCTCTCAAGGGACTCAACGTCCTCGTTGAGTGATCTCCCACATGACATAGAGGCCCACGAATAGGGGCTCCGATACCACATGAAACATCCCTGACCAAGGCGTGATATTGTACGCTCTGGACCTTAGCCCGCACGGTTTTACCAAAATGCATCGCGCATTGTCAAGGGCATGCTCCCATATATACCCGCACGGTTTGATGCAAGAGGCATGCCTTGGATTAGTCCCACATGCACAAGTCACGGAAGAGATGTTGTGTATATATGAGAACATGGCCTTGACTATGCGTGACGCATTTTGGTAAAATCATGCAGACTAAGGCCCAGAGCGGACAATATCACGCCTTGATCAGGGATGTTTCATGTGGTATCAGAGCCCCTATTCGTGGGCCTCTGTGTCATGTGGGAGATCACTCAACGAGGACGTTGAGTCCCTTGAGGGGGAAAGAATGCAAGATGTATGCCTTAGATTAGTCTTACATGCACAAGTCATGGGAGAGATGCTGGGTATTTATGAGAACCTGGCCTTGAATATACGTGACGCGTTTTAGTAAAACCGTGCGGCAAAGGCCTAGGGACAATATCACGCCTTGGTCAGGGGTGTTACATGTGGTATCAGAGCCCCTCCGCGTGGGCCTTTATGTCATGGTGGGAGATCACTCAACGAGGATGTTGAGTCCCTTAAGGAGGAAAGGATGCAAGAGGCATGCGTTGGATTAGTCCCACATGCACAAGTCACGGGAGAGATGCTGGGTATATATGGGAATATGGCCTTCACTAGGCGTGATGCGTTTTGGTAAAATCATGCTGACTAAGGCCCAGATCACGCCTTGGTCAGGGATGTTACACTTGTATTATTTCATGATGTATTGTAAGTAAAAGATGGATTGTGGCAAATCTAAACACATCTAAGAGAGAAGTTGGGGAAGCTATGTCCTACACCAAAGAGGGTGTGTGAACTTACCCTGGGGAGACTAAGTCATGCACCTTTGCCGATGTGTGAATCTCCCTTGCCCTAAGAGTGGCAAATATGAGGGGTGCCAAGTGCATCCTTGGTCTGATCAACCTAAATAAAGAGGTGTGCCTAGGACCCTGAATCAAATAAGATAATAAATGGAACATGTGACTATGGGGATGGGTATGTGAAGTTAGATGACTAACTTCTAAGATAACACACGATAAGAATATTAAAGATGAAGAATTGACATGAACAATAAAGTTAAGCTAAAAGGGCTATATTTTCTAAATATATTAAAAAGATTATGAAAGTGTTCATGGATGACTTTTTAGTTTATACCCTTCCTTTTCTGATTATCTCACAAATTTTGAGCAAGTGTTGTGCAGGTGCATGAAAGTTAACTTGGTGCTGAACTAGGAAAAATGTCATTTTATGGTTTAGCAAAGTGTGATCTTAGGGCGCGTGATCTCGAACCAAGGTATTGAGGTGGACCCTGCCAAGATTGAATTTATCGCAAAGCTGCCCCCACCTGTAAATGTCACGGGTAGAGGTGCCCAGGATGCTGAAGGCAGCGGACGACCGGTGCAGTTGGAAGACGGTCCAGGAAGACAAGCGGTCGGCCATACGTGACGGACGACCAGGAGGCTTGGCGGACATGTCAAGGACGATCGCCCACAGGTGGTGGCGGACGATCGTTGGAGCTTGACGGTCAGCTTCACTCAGAGGTGGGGCGTCCAGGATGCTGAAGGAGTTCAGCGGGCGACCATAGAGGAGTGGAAGCTGATGGAGGTCAAGATCGGTCGACCGAAGACGAAGCGCGGGCGACCGGTGGAGCTTGACCGACCTCTTCAAGCTGGAGAAGCGGACGTCCAGGAGGCTGAAGGTGTTCAGCGGACGACCGGCTCAGTTGAAGAGGAGGACTCAGGTCAAGATCGGTCGGCCACAGGAGGTGGCGGACGACCGAGGATTCTTGACTGAGGGAAAGACTTCGGACACTTGAAGCTGCGGACGACCGGAGGCGAGCGGTGGACGACCGAAGCATCTGGCAGCAGTTCAAGTGGGGACTTCACCGAAGGAGCGGTCAACCGAAGCTGGAGCAGAGGTCGACCGGAGGAGTAGGTGAAGGTACTGTACTTGCATTAACGGCTAGTTTTCTGAGAGAGAGAATTAGGTCGTAGTGCAGAGTATAAATGTAATCTCAAGAGTCTTGGGAGGCTAACTTTGGCCATTTTGAATTCACTAAGAGTGCTAGAACGAGAGCCTTAGTTCCCCTTGTGAGAAGGGTCCAAGAGAGCTTGAGCGATTACATTGTAAGAGGTTGTTCTCCTTGTCCTCAGTACAAAGAAAGGAGATTTGTAAGGGAGCCTTCGCCCTTTGAAGAAGGAGATAGTGAACTCCGAAGATCTCATGGGAGAAGATCGAAGCGGGGACGTAGGCCAAAGTGTTCGCCGAACCTCGATAACAAACCTTGTGTTTGTTCTTCTTCTTACTCTTCTCTCTCTATTTGTGTTTATATTCATATATATTTGCTTCCGCTGAACACAACACATCTAGATTAAGTTAAGAAGAACAAGAAGTTTTAAAATACCAATTCACCCCCCCTCTTGGTGCCATTCCAGATCCTACAAGGACAACCAATCCATACATAGAATGACATCAAAGTCTATCATGGGTAACTGAATCAGATCGGCTAGCAAATCTTTGCCTTCAGTTTCACTGATACATCACATAAATATTTTTTTGAAACTATAACCCCCATAGGTGTGGTCACTTCTAAATGAAATGGTAGTTCTTTTGCATGGGTATCAAGCATAGATGCAAAACTCTCAGAAATAAAGGAATGAGATGCTCCTAAATCAAAGAAAACATTGGCATGATGGTCTGAAACAAGAAGTGTACCTTGAATCACATCTTCAGTTTTAAGAGCCTCACCTGTGTGCAGAGTAAAAAACATGTCCATAAACTTTTTGTGACGCATTGCTAGCAGATGACTTGTTTTGAAAATTTTCATTTTTCTTTGGACAATCCCTGATGAAATGTCCCTTCTGTCCACATATCAAACAAACATCCAACTTTCTATAACATTCTTCGGAATGTGATTTACCACAATAAGAACAAGGTTTGACAATATTTTTTCCTTCTGGTTTCACTGAGATTTTTTATTTCTTCTTTTGTTGCCAAGTTTGTGTCTTTCCTTGGTGAAAATCTCTTTTCAGTTTCTTCCCTTTCATGATCATTCTGTCCTCATACTCCTTTTCCATAGTAGAAGCTAACTCAGTAGCATCACTTAAAGTCTTTGGGGCTCCACATATCACATTAACCTTTAAGCTTGGCTTCAAACCCCTCACAAATATATTGACCCTCATCCTTTCTAACTTATCTAGGGGTGTGATACTTTTTTTGATCGATAAAATTTATTCAAGTTTCATCCATTATGAAGTCACCCTGTTGTATATTCAGAAACTCTTCTTGCTTTTGATCTTTTACATGTTGCGAAAAATATTGAGTTTCAAATTTTGCTACAAACTCCTTTCATGTGATATTTTCTCTCCCCACAAACTTTATTGCTTCTGTGGCTTTCCACCAATTTTTACCTCTATCTATCATACAATGATTTTCATAATCAACTTTCAGCTCATCAGGACAATGCATGACTTTAAATTTCTCAATTATGCCTTCCAACTACATTTTTGCCTTTTCAGGATCTCTATCACCATTGAAAATTGGAGGATTCAGTTTCAAGAAACTATCGATGGAAGTGTCATTAAAATTCTTGTTTCTCTGAATAGACTCAATCATATCCGTCAACCTATTAATGATGGCTTATTGTTCATTAGGTGTCTTTTCCTAAGTAGAGCTGATAGTAAGTTGAGGTTCATTAGGTGCCCTTCCCTATGTAGTGTGGTTAATATCCATCTACATTCACAAGTCAAATAATTTGTTTATACTAATTAACATTCAAACACATAATCAAATATAAAACTTACTAGTCATAAAATTGGATCATGGACTTTGGGTGGTTGCTCATGACCTTTGCACATGGAACCCTGTTCTCATACCATTTATTGTAATGACCCAAACACTCGAGTGAGCGAAAGCTATTTATAACATATCTCGAGAATCCACATCATCACAGTTGACACACGAGTAATCATAAACTTATACACAAATATTTTTTAATGTGATAAAACTAAGATTTCATATGTATCATAAGGATAAAACAACCACAATAACCGAAATATGGCATACTCAGATCTTACAATTTTTTTACATATGTTACAATAACCATAACATAAACATATACATATACATGGCGTGCATATCCAAAAGCAACATATCAAAAGTACTATAAATGTATATTTATGCAGGATTTGTTCCATTTGCAAAACTACGTCATGAGCATCAACCACCACCTGTCATCTCTTAACCTGCAGGATCCAAGCACAGGGGAAAAATAGAATATTTCTCCCATGAGTAAAGGCTCATATGTAGGGCCAATAAATAACATATATAGGAATTTAAAATTCTCAAATAAGTCAATTGCTTGTAACATATTATCCCTAAAACAACATAAGGCAAAGTCTTAATCATGATCAATCCATACACATATAAATTCATAGTTCACAATTTTCCTTTTACGAAACACATAAAATCTCATAATCAAAATATACAAAATCATATCTCACATTCACATTTTTTCTTTTCATTTATTATCTTTCTTATCATATTCGCTGTTGACACTGCGGTATCATATCACATAATTGTGCACCATAGGTCTCTCTTTGGACCATTGCCCCGTAGAGCTTGCTCATTTGAGCCACATAATGATTCTATTACTTTGGAATACCGATAGATGAACTCTAGAGGTGGCCCCCATAGATTATTCCGTGTGACACTTAGTTTCAATCCTACCGTTATTGTGCCACATAATCTTTCACTTATTAGTTTCATTGAAGCACATAAGGTCACATGATACATACTTAATTCAAAGTCCACATTGAAAACACATAAAGCACATTTGATCAGAATTGTGCATCAAACTTTAATATTCACAACTAATCATATAGGTAACCTTTCATGATATCCATTTCTTGAAACAGTATGGAAATCAAAACTATAATGCATAGCTTATTCTTATCAACTTATAACAATCCATAATGTCAAAATGATTCATTTGGAAAATAAGTATTCATATGACAAATAATATAAATTATCATAATTTATAATGAAGCAGATAATTAACATTAATTAAGATAACAGGTTGACCAATTTAGCCAACTACACTTTCTGGCAGACTGATACACAGTGAAAGTTCCATTTTTTAATTTTCACTACAAAAGTCCAAATACAATGAAATAAATTTTGTTTGAAAGTAAACTCGAAAAATTTTAATATATACGAATTTCAGATTTTTTTTCTAGCTTATGAGGTATTTACAAAAATTCCTGTGATTACAGGTAATCTAGTGTTTAAGCTGTAATTCTGAAAACTAATAGGTATCACTTGTTATCCTCATAAGTCATTCTAGACAAATGATTTTAGGGTTATTCCACTCGGGTTGGAATCCTAGTTTTGTAAAGTTTTAGTTCTATAAGTTTCACATTTTCTCTTCATGTATACAATTTATGGTCTAATTTTCAATTAGAACTGTTTGTTCATCCCGGCCAGCCAAACCTATAGTCACTAATTAATGCATAACTCTCTAAATACATTTTGTTTTGAGAAAATTCTTTCTTTATGTGAATCTAGACTTCTAAGGGGTCAATCGAGATAAGATTCATAATTTTTTAGGTATTATAATATTTATTACTCATATGATCAACATTTAGCTGCCTAAATCACACCAAAAACAATGTTCTACACATTAGTTTCATAAACATATATAATTTATTTTAATATTCTACAAATCCAAATAACTTCATTATTTGTCTTTGAACTTCATATTCAGAAGTTTAAATCTTCAAAAAATAAAATTAAATAGACCTACCCATACATGCCTTAGCTAATTATTACTTGTTCTTCACTAATTGTATTCTTTCTCCTTTAAACTTTGACCTTTCACTCAATAGCTTTCTTCACTTATCCTCTTACTGCCAGCAACAAGGTGGTCCAGAAAAAAAATGGAACACTTGGGATAAAGTTTGGTTTATATATTGAAGGGATAAGTCGGTTAATATGTAGATAAGAGAGAAGCTAAGCAAAGAATGTGATTGGTTAATCAATTGAGTTGCAATTAGGAAAGAAAGCCCAAGTAATAGATAGTTCAAATATATAAGTCGGTTAGGTGAGGGGAAATTCTCATATATATTAATTATTTAGCTATATGAATTAGCTTAGAACTAATTAAATTATCTGCTGAAATAGAGGTGGGGGCAGCTGAAGTATTCTTCTTCTTTTTGGTGGCAGGGGTAATATCATATGAGATGGGGGCAGCTGGAGTTGTATTCTTCTTTTTGGTGGTTGTAGGGGAATCAAGGCTACGGAGACATTTCTTAGCTTCTCCTTTTGATAGTAACTCAAGTCCAGAAGCGGCAATGACTGAAGCTAGTGAAATGGGGCCAGCTGAAGTTGCATCCTCTAACAACCAGTTTTTCTTGTTGGTAACTATTGTATGGGTATGGATAGGTAGCTTGATGTTGTGGTGGGGGTCCTTGGTGACTAGATAGTATCCATCATGATGGTAGGTAGATATCTTTTTTATGCATTAAACTTTTCATATCAAGCTTCCACCTCTAAGAAACATCCTTTAGTGATTTAACATCAATGTCGCATGCCTTTGCAATAGGAGTCACTAATCCCCCTATGACAACAGTTCGCTTATCTTGTTGTGTCATTTTGTACTTATTGGAGAGGAAGATGCCGACAAGTAAATCCTTTTTGCTTCAAAAGAGCCCAAATGATATATAATTTTGTCTTCCTGATGTTGGATTCAATGTTGGTGCAGCCCATCAGAGTGTTAGCCAAAAATCGACTGAAATAATGGATGATTGGACTGCGGATACAAGAGGATGTGGCTCATTTGATCTGCAAATCATCTTCACCAGTTATCCACTTTCATATTGTCTTGTGGTCACATGCAGAAGATATTTGAACAATTGTAGAAGGTAGCCCTAGTGCCTGCCCGAACTGATTAAATGTCCAATTGAATTCTTGATTAAAGAGGCGAAATGTTACCTCGTATACTTCCAAACTGCTGAGGAATTCTTTAGACTTGGCTTGGCATGTACCCCACCCTCGGAGAAAGAAGTTTGATGCGTGCATCCCAGCAGAACGGGTTTTGAAATCATTCAAGAAATCAAGCTTCTTGAGGGTGCTTAATTCCAGAAATCTTGTAGAATGGAAGCTTTGTTGTTGAGTATTTTATAGTGTTGTTAATGCTTCTTGTTCCTAAAGATGAGGTGTCCTGAGCGTTGGAGATTCTTGATAGCTTCTGGTGGTTCTAGGGTAGGAGATGAAGCTTGAGAAGTACCTAGGGCAGTTGATCCTTTGGTGGACTCATCAACGGACTCTTCAGCAGAATTTTCAACGGTCACTTTAGTTGATGCAGAAGCTTCAATCGAGGCTGCCATGGATGTATGAGATGCTTCAGTAGCAGCGATGGCTTCAGATGGTATATGGATCTCGGTGGCTGCATTGTCAAGCGATGAGGAGTCTTCGACAGTTGGAATGTCAGATGTTGAGGAGGTTCGACTGCTGCAACCGCAGATGGTGTTGTTGCAATTTTTAGGTTGGACCTTGCAGCTATGTCGCGTCAATAGGGGGTATGTTGGTAGGTGGAGGAGTTGCATCAGGAGTCATGGCGACTGAAGGGAGATCTGCTGACGTCGTCGACTCTGTGGGTGGGCGGCTCAGAGGTGTTGTGGCTCTACTGGAAGTTGGGGTATCGGGAAGTGGATCTCCCAATTCGTCCTCTGCACCACTAGAGCTTGGCATACATAGTTTGCTATGAAAATTGACGAGAGAGAGAAAATCACACACAAAGAAGACACACAAATTTACGAGGTTCAGCCTTAATTGGGCTACGTCCTCGGGCGGCAGTTGGAGTTCTTTCTTTGATGTGGTAAAACAACATATGATACAAGATATAGAATAACCCAAATCCTAGGGAGTTTATATATGGACTCTCAATACAAAATATGAAACATAAGCCCTAAGGTTGTCTAGGTTTCGGGGGCTCCGCCCCTGAGCCCCCGCAGGCGGGATCCCCCTAGACCCCCCTCAGGCTCGCGAGACCCCCGTATGGGACGGGCGGCTTTGCCGTCCCAAATATTCGACGGTTGTGATGTGTAGAGGGTCATATGGGTTTCCATTGGGTTAAGATTCAAGGCATTATCAACAAATCTCCACCTTGACTTGAATCATCTTCATAATATAAAATCTGACATACTCTGTTGCCGCCAACCCCGCCTCGGGGCTATTGCCAATTATTTATGTTTAGCAAGTTCAAGCAATGTTGGAACCTGCTGTGAGGAACTGACTTGGTGAACATATCAGCTAGATTATTTGTTGTGCCGACCTTCTTCACCTTGATCCTCTTCTCAGTATGAATGAAGTGATATCTAACATCAATGTGTTTGGTCCTCTCATGATGAACTTGATCCTTGGCTAGGCATATAGCACTCAAGCTGTCACAATGTACAATAGTTTGATCCTAATGTAGTCCAAGATCTCTAACTAAGCCTTTGAACCAGATTCCTTCCTTTGCAGCTTCTATCGAAGCCATGTATTCTGCCTCAATAGTAGACAGAGTGACTGAAGACTGTAGAGTAGTCTTCCAACTGATAACAAAACTGCCCAAAGTGAAGACATAGTCTGTCATTGATCTTCTTCCATCCACATCTTCTGCATAATCTGAATCAGAATAACCAGCAACCAAACACTCTGTATCACTTCCATAAATTAGGCCAATTTCATATGTCCCTCTCAAATACCGAAATATGCACTTCACTGTTGCCAATGTTCTTTTACTGGATTGCTCATAAACCTACTGACAACACTGTATGAGCAATGTCAGATCTCGTGCACACCATAGCATACATTAGGCTTCCAACTGCACTGGCATATGGAACACGAGACGTGTACTCCTTCTCTGCATCAGATTGTGGTGCGAAGCCCATGGAAAGGTGCACATTTGAGCCTGATGGAGTGCTAAGGGACTTTGCTGAAGCCATACCAAATATGGATAAAATTTTCTGAATATAGCTTTTCTTAGATATAAAAAGTTTACCCTTTATGCGATCCCTCACTATCTCCATCCCCAAAATTTTCTTAGCTGCACCCAAATCCTTCATGTCAAACTCTGAGCTAAGAAGTTTCTTCAAATTCTGAACATCTGATATGTACCTGGCAGCAATGAGCATATCATCAACATACAAAAGCAGAAAAATAGTGGAGCCGTCCTTCACCTTCTTGTGATACACACAACAATCATAGGGACTTCTGATGAATCCCTTACTGATCATAAATGTATCAAACCTCTTGTACCATTAGCGTGGAGACTACTTCAGCCCATATAAAGACTTCTTCAACTTCAAAGTTGGTCTTCCTTTTCAGGAATAGAAAACCCCTCTGGTTGACTCATCAAAATATCCTCTTCGAGTTCTCCATGTAGGAAGGAAGTCTTCACATCTAATTGCTCAAGCTC
>LTAE01002164.1:0-23627 GCA_001647135.1 Pontederia paniculata | reverse complement strand
ATCATAGATTGAACAAAATTCTCAAATGAAGGAGGGAGAGAAACTAACAAAAGTAGGGCAGCATCTTCATCATCAATCTTCACATCAATATTTCGCAACTCCATCAATATAGTATTTAGTTGATCAAGATGCTCCTTCAGAGGGGTACCTTCTTGCATGCAGAGGGTGAATAGACGTTGCTTCAATAGCAACTTGTTGGTGAGGGACTTGGTCATGTATAGACTTTCAAGTTTCAACCACAGACCCACCGTCGTTTCTTCATCGGGGACCTCGATTATCACCTCATCCGCCAAACATAGCAGGATCATCGAGTGCGCCTTCTCCTCCTGCGACACAAAATCATCGAGATCGATCCCCTTAGATTTACCCTTCGTATCAGTCTCCTTCGCTTTGGTCTTCGCGAGAGGTGCCCACATTCCTTGTTGTTTCAGAAGTGCGCACATCTTAATCTGCCATAGCCCGAAGCTATTTCGCCTGGTGAACTTTTCGATCTTCACGTTGTTGGACGTCATCTCTTCGCCTGATCTCGATTCGCCGATGAACCCTAAGGCTCTGATACCAATTTGTTATGAAAATTAGTGAGAGAGAGAAAATCACACACAGAGAAGACACACAGATTTACGAGGTTCAACCTTAATTGGGCTACGTCCTCGGGCGGCGGCTGGAGTTCTTTCTTTGATGTGGTAAAATAGTAGATGATACAAGATACAAAATAAATCAAACCCTAGAGAGTTTATATATGGACTCCCAAGACAAAATAGCCCAATGGGACGGGCGGCTTCGCAGCCCCATACAGAGACCCCCGTATGGGACGCGCGGCTTCGCCGCCCCAAATATTCAACGGCTATGATGTGCAGGGGATCATATGGGTTTCCACTGGGTTAAGATTGAAGGCATTATCAACATAGTTAGATGTAAGTGCAATATCTATTAATAATGAGGAAGATTGGAGCTAAGCAAAGATGTGAAAGAACTAATTACAAAAAGAAAGAAAAGCAATCAAAATGAAAGAAGAAAAGTGAATAATAAACAATGATACAAATAATGACTGTGAATGATTTAGCCTGGTACCAAATAAAGAATTGAATCTGAAAAATCAAAATTTCCCTGGCAATGGCGCCAAAAACTTGATGAGGTAAAAGTGTGTCGTTATAAAAAGGTGGCACCAAGTTTCAGAACGTCAAGATCTGACAGCTCTAGACCCAGTGGTAGCCGGACAGAAACAAATTATCAACAAGTCTTAAAACTTAATCTAAACACACAACTCCAATTGCAAGTATATAGTTATCCTTATAGTATTTTAGGATCAATCCGCGGGAAAATTAGAATTTCACAATTCAACCACTCTATTCTACCATGAACTGAAATCAAGGAGAAAGATATTTGGTGCAAAAATTTATATGAATTAAGACCAAAATCTAAAAAGAAAAATAAACAAATATTTTTGGTGTTTTAAGATTTTTAATGAGCAAAAGCAGAACCAATATGAAGAAAGATGATTCACTAAAATACAGAAAGTAGTCGGGACATGGGAATTATTTTTGAAAACTATTTGCTAATGAACATATGAAGTTCAAATAATGATGACTTGAGTTATTAAGATAACAAACCTAGCTACTCAAATAGTCAAGGCTTAAACTTAAATTCCTAGAGGCTTGTCAAACACAATCTCACGATGCTATGAATAACCCCATCTCTGATCAACTCTATATATTTGTTGGAACCTCTCGACCTCACACGAATCCCTTAGACAATGGGACTCTCCCTCTCGGTTTCAACCCCGTTGGAGTGGAATGAAGTTCACATCTCATAAAGCCCTACTCCTCTCTCGGATCCTTGTAGTGCTCGTGCATCATATCCTTCCCTCTCGGGACAGGGAGGCAACATAGGTATGAACAATCAATCCAACTGAAAGATAGCACAAATATGAACCACAGATTATCTTTTCTCAATGGAAAGGTTCTCCCTCTTGGTCTCAACCTTCCACATCAAATAAGATAACAAGTAACCCATTATATTAAAATCAACACATATAGAAAACACTTTATGCAAGAGAAGATTGGAAAGTCAAATGAAAATATTAATGCATTAAATGAGTAGTTCAAATAGCAAATAGATATTCTCAAATCATCCCATGTCCAGGCCTAAATGTTTAGGCTCTAACAACCATTACACACATCACAAACATATTATAACAGAAGTTCCTCATCGAAAATTAAAAAAAAGTAAGAATTATAGAGCAAAGCCAATGATACTCCACAAAATCCTAGCATAAAACATCTATCTTGTCCTATGGTTCCTCTTTCCTCTCAACAATGGCCGCAGCTCCACTCTTCCTCTCGGATGCGGAACCCTTCTTTCTTCTTGCCTTTTATCTTTTTCCTCCCTCCAATCAGTAGATGCCACTTGTCCCTTGCATACTCCTGCCAATGTGCCTTGGAAACTTCCAAAGAATCTTCTGCATTTGGACCATAAAAATTGGCAGAGGAATCTGCAGAGTCTGTTTTAGTTTTTGTCTTCTAGCGGCATTTGGCAGGTAGTGGCGTTAGGGATTGAACATCCGCGCAGGTACCCCCTAGGTCCATTTTTTCCAGCACAAGTGACATTTGGCCTCGGCTAAGCTCCTACGGAAGAAATCAGATATTAATCGTTTAGAACTTCACTTAAAAGAGTCTTTTGGGTGAAAGTATGCACTTAGGTCCAGGGGAATTTTTAAATGATGCAAAGTCTAAAAAATGAGCGATGATATGTATAGATTGATGCATAATTCATGAAGAAAGTGTAGTATTTGCATATGAAATATAGAGTAAATTTTCTGTCATCAGGTACATCTATTAAATTAAAAGGTTCTAAAAATTATGTTATGTGATCTCGGGCATTCAAGGTATTTGTAGGTGGCTAGAAGAAACTTTATATCGTTACTAAGGATCCTCTCAAGGAGACTGGCAGTGATTTGTATATAAGAGAACAAGACAACTACAAAGTAATGAACTAGTTGAGAAGTATATTACTTTAACTCTTCTTTATAGAGATTAGTCACTAGAGATATGTGTCCCTATTTGGCTCAACCATATCCACTGAGCAACACTAAGGTAAGATTAGCGGATATTCATAGGCGTATTTGGTCATCTTAACAGGATGATTTGTCTTTTTGAGGAGCTTGTTGTTTTTCAACTGTTGTCCTATGCAGAGTGAAGAACAAACAAAGTAGCAAACTTACAAGTTCTTTGCAAGTATCAATCCATGTTATCACACGACAAGGGATCAATTTCTCTCAGCTAATTCTATTCCAACGATGCAAATTTTCTTTTCTAAGCTAAAACAATTAGATGCTTCTTTTACTTCAGATGGTGTGTCTAGTATTGTTTTGATAGAAAACTGATGTGAAGTGTGGGGTATGATAGAAAATGACCACAAGTTGGGGTGTAGATCCAGGGTCAAGCTTCTGTAAAAGATTGTCTCTCACAATATTTAAAATCTGGCACACTCCTATCGCCACAAGTATATGACAATCTTCGAGTACCTTAGGTATCGATCCACAGGAAAACTTTACTTTCAAGTCTCTGCTTCCACTTTTCCTCAAGCAAGCTTAGGTTGGGGCTTGACACTAGAGGTCCAAGCCCAACCGGAATAGGTGAGGGTAATCAATTGAAAGAAGAAATAAGTTTTTGTGTTTTTAAAATAGAGAATGCAGAAATTAAAAGAAAGATAAATACAATTGTGAGAAGACACCAGAACCTTGGGTTCACCTCTTAATTGCACTCATCCGCTCTTTGACGTGAATATATAAAAAGTCGCCTAGGCCCTTATACCACGGGTCAAGGCAATCCCGCTCTCATGGTGATTGTTCTACCCTTCACCTTTCCGCTCTCGTGGTAAAGGTTCAAGGCTTGATCAAATATAATCTGGACATAGTCACACTCTCTCTATCAAGGAGGAGAGCTCACCTTCTTAAATCTCAATAAAAGAATTAAATCTTGACACCCAAGTGCCAGAGGGATGCTGCCTCTCAGCATGCACTGACCTCTTTTCCTATAGGAATCTAGAGGTTTAGCTAGAGTACTCTCTTAGGTAGGAGCATAATCCCACTCTCGCGGCGGTCACCCAATCAGCAAGCCCCCTCTCTCGTGGCGTATGCTCGCGGGGCCTATTAAGAGATAAGTTACCTAAGTTACCTATCAAGCCTCTCCCAAAGTCAAGGTAATAACTCAGTTCACCTCTCAATCCAAATCTACAAGCCAATTCAAAATTATCGCTGCTCGCTCTGGGTCAAGCTCCGAATGTAGGGGCTTACTCTCACCTATCCCCTAACTCAAAAGGCATAACCAGGACAAAGGTTCCCCCAAACTTCATCACTAGCCTCTCGGCTCATTATGTGAAGGTGGCAACACTATATGGCCCTTGCAGACAGTGCGGACTTGGGAAGAACCAAACGAACAACGAGAAAAATAAACACAACTTTCCATGCACAAATCATCAAGTAGGCGAAATAGCAATATGAAACTTAAAACATTCATAGCAGAATAGATAGAAAAAGAGGTTCCCCCAAGATTCCGGCGATAAGAGTTTAGCCGGACATCTTGAGGGTAATAGTTACAAGATCAAAAGATAGTTCAGCCAACATAGTTTCTTTGTCGAAAATTAAACTAAGGGCACAAAGAGATAAAAGTTCACCAACGTTCCGTCCTCCCTTGTTCGTGCGCGTCCCTTTTCATTATATTCTCCTCTGTGTTGTCTTCAAACCTTCTCCGGTGCTTCCTCAAAATTCGAAGGTGAAAGGAATTTCAAATCCGCATAATCTCCAAAATCTCAATCAGGTGAGGGGTAAGCTCCGCAAAATCCGGGATGTCAGTTATGGAAGTTACCCTGATTCCTAGCTGCGACAAAAAAAAGGAAAGGATTTAAAATTTCAAAGGTTCAAACTGCATAAATCATGGAAATTAATTAAAATCCTCCTCAAATTAATTCATAATCCCAGAAATTTAATATAACAATGCTGAATATCTAAAATGTGGAAAATAGATATAAATCAGCAGATAATGTTTACAAAAATAGAGCTCTAGGCAAGCTTTTAGGAGGTGGGGTCCAACTTTTTGGGTATACCTTTTCCTGTCATCATAATTCCCCCAAACTTGAACTTTTGCTTGTTGTCAAGAAAATAAATTAGAGAATTTAAGATCCAAAGTAAGATTCAAACCCGATCACAAAATAAATAATGTATCAATTTACCCAGACCCAAGATATTCAACCCCCAAGCACCATTTATAGCTTATTAGCAGGTTAATACTCTGAGTAGGGATCACTGAAACCAAGGAGTAGGGCTTGCTCGAGAGTTTACTCCAACTTGTTTAATTTACCAAGTTCAACATGTGTCTTAGACCTAGGGCACTTTCATCTTAGAACTGGATAATTAACTTAGCCATCACTTGTTTTCACCCCCTCTTACATATTGTTCATTTTTCAACTCAGCCTACATGTGTTTATCTAGTTGGGCAAGAAAGGTGTAGCTTGATCCCCTTAACATGGGCCTTCCTTTTCTCCCTAAAATACTCAGCAATACTCATGTCATAGGTAGAGAAGTAATCAAGTTTGGGTTCCCCACAATACTATCCCACACATTTCTTCCTTCAATAATATGGTGGGTTCCCATGGAGTGAAGTTCATCACATACTTGAATCTTTGGGTAGAGATAAGCAGAGTAGGTACAACTTTTCATGCTTAGGTCGATAATGCAAGTATGTTGGTGGTGAACCTATTTCTTTTTTAGGGCATTATTTTTTCAATAAGTTTCATATCCAGGGGGTAGAGGTCAAGCTTCTAGATCTAATATCAGGATTATTTCTAAAAAAATTGACAAGTTGCCTAGGTTTTGATCCTTATTCAGAGCCAAGTTAGATTTCAAGATTTGAATTTATAGGTCCTCAAGAATTTGAAAAATCCTAAGTTGTGAGTTCTAAAAACATGTTCATAATGCTCTCTTATTTTTAGTTTAGTGAAAGCAAAATTAGCTTGGGACAAGCAAATAGATAGGTTCGGGTTACAAGGTCAAGTTCAAAAGCTAGGGAACAATTCAGAGTGGTCAGAGACTAGAGGTAGAAAATCTCAGAAAAATATGTGTACAAATTGAAATGGTACGAAAATAATAATAAAAAGGTGTAGAGCATATCATTGTCTCCCCCAAACTTAAAGTCAAACTTGTCCCAGTGTTGATTCAAGGTGAAAGAGGACCAAGATTTAAGAGGTGGGGGTGGAGTTCTGGGAGCTGATTGTTGTGCTCCCAAGTGTTGCTCAAGTCTCTTAATGGTTGTTGCCTACCCTGCTAGTATTTTTATGACCTTCCTTAGGTCCTTTTGATGTTGTTCGTTTTGCACACACATAGATTTAATCAAAGCATTTTGTTGTTCCATCTGGGTCGCGTAAGCGTCCGGTGTGGCAGCTGATGTGCTAGAGGTGGCAGGGTTGGGTTGAGCTACTTAAGTTGTCAGGTGGAGTTGTTGGGAGGTCTGGTGGATGTCCTTCTTCTTGGCAGCTGGGGTTGATTCTTCAAGCTCCTCCTGATCTTCATCGCTCGCCACATCGGTAGTATCGACAGGCGCAAGGACCCAATTCTTGCCCTTGGCAATTGAGGCCTCAGAGGAGTTGGGGAGGCGTAGTGGAGCCGAGCGTGGAATATTCAGGTAGAAGAGCCCATCTATTTGTGTAATAATCTTCATGTTTAAAAGAGTGGTGAGGTCTACCTTTCCTATGGTGATCGAGCAGGCGTCCATGTCATAAAAATCCAATCGGCAGGCTTCTACAATTGGTGTGAATAGGCCTCCGAAGGTGATGACTCCACTCTTCTGGCTAGCGAACCGCAAGAAGTTCCTTAAGGCAAGCTTGGTGATGTCGATGCTTAACCCTTTGAGGAAGCACCAGATTATGTAGAGTTCGCTTTCCCAGATCATTTACTCCGTGTTGGCGCGGCCAAATATAGTGTTACGAGCATACGGTGGAGGTACTTTACCACAAGATTGGAAATGCTCGATGCCTTAGTCTTCTCGTTGTACTCTTCATCGACACCGGTGATCAGACGCCAGGTTCTTTGCTTGTTGTAGTCGGTGACCTTCTTGTCTATCGGATTTTCAACAAATCCCCACAGTCGAGCAAAATGGCTGAAGGTCCAGTTGAAGTTGCTGTTGAACAACCGAAATGAAGCAGTCCTCCCGGAGATGTCCAAAGAGCTTAAGAATTCTTGCGCTATTTCCGGGTATGTGATCCAGCTCTTGAAGAAAAACTGCTTAGCCCCCATCTTCACTATTTGGGTCTCGAAGTCGTTGAGGAAGCCCAGTATATTCAGTGTCACACCATCCAGGTTTTCATTGGAATGAAGCTTTGTCTGGAGAATGTTTTATAGTGGTCTTGCTGCTTGATGCCGCTGAAGGTGATGGCGATAGGGCGTTGGATCAACTCATTGGATTCCAAGTCCTGGAAGGTGGGGTCTTCATCTTTGTCAGATTGGGCCTCTTGGGTAGCATCTTTTTCCTCTCCGGCTGAGTCTTGCTCCTCCTCTTCCTTGAGCTGGGCTCGCTCCCTTGAAGTAGGGTTTCTGCTCCTCGAATGACGTCTATGTCTTCGTCCCCTTCTACTACGCCTGTTCCACCGAGGTCGAGGCTCGGTGAAAGACTGCATAGTGGTGTTGTTCCATGAGTAAGGGCATCGGTGAAGGAGGGATGGAGACCAGCATCTGTTCTACTACCTATATCCTCTGCGATGCGGTTGGGAATGCAGGCTTGGTGATCGCCGAAGGTGGTGGTGTATGTCGGGCTGGAGGAGTTGTTGCAGCAGATCGAGGCATGATGACCTCCGTACGGGGTGTGGTGGTGGTCTTCCCAGCGGTAGGCGAAGGTGGTGGCGTAGACTTTGTGTGTGCTTCCATCAAATCCTCCCGAACAGGAGAGAGAACGAGTGCAACTGGTGCTTCCTCCTCTATCGCAGCATCAGAGGCTATCGCGATCTTCGCCTTCTTAGCCTTTTTGTGGACATGCTTTTTCTCCTGTTGAAGAAGAAGCTTCCTCTTGGGTCTCTTCTTCTTCCTCAATTCGCAATTGCTTGGCGGGGAAGGATTGCTTGCCGACGCTATGTTAGTAGCCTGCACATCAGGGTTGGTCATGGCTTGGACGCTGTCAAGGTAGATAGGGTCCTCTGGTATTCTCCCCTGTTTTTCATTTGACTTCGGCCTCCATATCTTCCCAGTCACTTGTCCATGTGTAGCCACCATCTTGCGAAATTTCATGAAGGTGGTTGTACGGGTGGGATCTAGAGATTACGGAGGTTGGTGGCAGTTGTGCATGTGGTTGCGAATAGATCGCTTCTAGTACGACAAGTGAGAGAAGCAGAGGGCTTTGTTGTGTCGCTGCAAATACGGGTAGAAGTAGGGTTTTTCTCTCTCCATAGGGTACTTATAGGGCGATAGCATACGGGCTGGCCCGCTGCTGCCAGTTTCGTGCATGGGCCTGATGCGAGCATAAATATACATGTTGCACGCATCCATATCATATCATTTCTTGACATTTTGTATAGGTTTATTCATGATTTTCAGTTTTTATTCATTATATTTTGTCTGTGAGCCAGAAACTAACCATATGTTCTCTATTGGTTAATTTTCAAGCAAAAGAGTCTTAAAATTGCAAAGAATTCAAATAGAAGATCAAATAGCCGAGGCTTCCAAGGATTCAACTTCAACACGGGCCGTGTTAGCCAAAACGGGACGTGTCCATCGAGTTAATCGTCCACTACAGTTTTGGTTCTCAATACGGACCGTGCTTGCCACTATGGGGTGTGTTCGAGCCACGTCAGCTTAGTGCCATAACCGTGTTCCACATCAAAACGGTGGCGTCATCCAATCAGAAGACGCCACGTGTCCTCAATGACATCAAAACCGTCGTCATTTCAAATCGTGTATGTATCAAACTCCTGTCAGTTCAACTCGGGCCGTTTTGCACCAGACACGGGCCGTGTTGTCACATTCAAAGGCGATTCTACGAAACAGACGATTAATGATTATAACTCGACGTGCAAGACACAAACAATTGATTTTAACTGTCGGATCTAAGGCCCTCATGTCAACTTTTTCCTATAAATAGGACCCTTTGTAACCCTACAGCGATATCCTTGAATCGAAGATTCAAGCTTTTTGTCTGCAGCTCTGGTGTGGAGAGGAGGAGACCCGAAGACGAAGTTCTGACGAAGTCCTGCAGAATCTGTTAGTCATAGTTCTCTTTTCTTTAGTTTAGATGATTGGTTAGGGAAGAACTTTGTTAATCCTGTTAGTCTTTTGGATTAATTTATTCTGAATTATTGGATGAACTTGCATCTGAATATTTTATTATGTTTGATGAATAATTTATTAACATTAATTGTGAGATATTGTTAGTGTTTTTACTCTCAATTATTCATGCATGATTTTCTTCTGGATTTTTTATATTGGATATTTGCTTTCGACCGAGAAGAAAACAAACTGTGTTGGCCTGACACGATATGTTTTCTCTCTATACACGGTCGTCCATTTGCGTGTTTTCTAGAATATTTTAATCGATGAAGAAACACGATCGTGATCTTCACAGACTCGACTCTGTTCTTTCTCCTCATTTTTTTGGGCCCTGTGCGCAGCCGTTTTGAATATTTTATTATTTTTCTCGTGAATGAGGTCGTGATCTTCACAGACTCGACCGTATTCTTTCCTATAACAGACTCAGGCTGTGTTGTTCACGTGCTTAGTTTTGTCATTTTCCGAATATTTTATTTGTTTTTGAGACGAACACGGTAGCGATTGTTGCCGACTCGACCGTGTTCTCTCTCATCATATAAAAAGCCGCGTTTTTCACCGGCTAGACGTGGTCTATTTTGGACGCAACGCGGGCCATTTTCGGCACACTTTTGTTCGGCCGTTTTCATGGGTTTTCCTGTTTGGATGCAAGGATCTATGCCTATTTAATTCTAGAATTCATAGATTGTGGGTTGCTATTGGCTCAAGAGAGGCTTAGCAATTTAGGATTTGATTTTATCGCGTTTTAACTTAATTGATTTTGGGATTAATGTTCTTACATATTCCTGATTTGAATTATGATTCCGAAAGGAGTCATATTATTAAATCAATCCTTCTGCCATCCAACATTCAGAGATTTTTATTGATTATATCCAAAAGATAACAGTGGCGAAACATATTTCTATCCCTAACCAACCTAATCTATTTATCTTTTTTAACTTTTGAAAAACTTTGATATCTTCTTTTATCTTTTCTTTTTCTTATCTTTTCAAAATAAATTTTTAAAATTTCTCATTTCAAGTTTTCAGATAAGATTTCGAATTTTAATTTCATTAGTCTCTGTGGGATCGACAACTCAGTATTCACTCTTTATTACTTGAGCGATCGGTACCCTTGCCGAGTATTTTTACACATGTGATTTTTCGCATCAAGTTTTTGGCGCCATTGCCGGAGACTTTTGAATTTAATTTCTGATTATCTTATTCCGTTAATTTGAATTGTATTACTTTTCAATTTTTTTGGTGATTGTGTAGGAATTGAGCTGGCGAACAAACGGATTTGGAGCACGACACGGACCGCGTCGATGACGAAACCGCCCGCGTCTTCTGCTTGTGTTTGGAACACTACCACGACACTCTTCATGTCGGTAAGGTGCTCGAAAAATTTGTCGTGTTCATCTGGAATACGGCCCGCGTTCGCCTGGACTGCGACACACTTTAAACCGACATGGACCATTTTCATCTGACATAGTCCATTTTCGTTCTGACCAGTTCGTTTGTTTTGTTGCATTTTTAGTACAGGTCACACAAATATGGAGTTTGGTAGTCTCCACAACACCAGAAATTCCAAGCAGCCTCTGAATTTTAATCCTGAAATTGAAAGGACTATTAGACATACCAGAAGAGAGGCTAGAAAGATGGCAGACAACAATCTTCCACCACTTCCACCACCTGTTAAACAACCTGCTTATCGGACCATGATGGATTACACTCTTGGTCAACTTGCAGAAAGACCCATGCAGCATCACATTGCCTCCAGTAGACACCAACTTTCAAATTCAATATGGGACAATGCAAATGATCCAGCACGATCAGTTCAGTGGCAATCAAGATGAAGATCCCCTCAGCCATATCAGGAAGTTCATTCAATTATGTCACACTTTTAACTTTATTGGGTTTCTGATGATGCAGTAAGGCTTCGTCTCTTTCCCTTCTCCTTGAGAGGGAAATCATCTACTTGATTATCTACCTTGCCTGCAAGTACCATCACTACATGGGAGGGGATGAAGCAATGTTTTTTCAACAAGTATTGTCCCCCACAGAAGGTAGCAAGGCTGGTCTCTGATGTCAAGTCCTTCACCCAACAGGACTCTGAATCAATGCATGAGGCATGAGAGAGATTTAAAGAATTACTTCCTAAACTACCCCATGGCCTCATGCCTCTTTATGAGCAGATCTAGTATTTCTACAATGGTGCCACCCAGCAAGTCAAGAACCTACTAGATACATCATCAGGGAGTACCATCTCTGAGAAATCTCCTGAGGATTTATACAAAATAATTGAAAATCTGGCTCTAAACCAACTGGCAGAATGAGAACTCTAGAGTTCCCAAGAAATAAGAAATTTATCAAGTGGACAACTCAACACATCTAGCAGCCCAGTTGGAAGCTCTGAACAAAAAGATGGAAGCATTGATGGACACCAAACTTCCTATTCAAGCTGTGGAGACCCAGGACTTATGTGATATTTGTGGAGAGGGGCATCCTAATCATGAATGTCCCTAAGGAATTACTTCTTCTTCTTTTTTGACTCAAATGGAAAATGCTAATTATGTTGCCAATAATTTTTTTCAGGAATAATCAACAAGGCAATGGATTTGGTTTAAGGATGCAACACAACTACTCATGGGCAAACAATGGAGGACCTACACCTGGATTTCAGCCACCTAACGAGGATAGAGCAAGACCTGACCAGAAGTCAAACTTGGAAGGCCTGCTTAAAAGTTTTATTGTCACTGTAGATACCAAGTTCACAAATCAGGAGGCATCCATAAGGAATTTAGAAAATCAAGTGGGACAACTGGCAAATATTATTACTGGTAGACAACCAAGAGCCCTCCCTAGCAACACAGAGAAAAATCCAAGGGAGGAAGCTAAGGCAGTGACTCTAAGGAGTGGAAAAGAGCTACTAGAACCAAGATCTCCACCTGTTGAATCAAAGGATACTGAGGATGCTACTCCACCAGAATCCCAGATGAAGAAATCAAGGGAGTTCACTGTTCCAGAAAAGTCAGGGAATCTTTCTTTCCCCGGAAATATCGCCAGAGCAGTTGGACAAGCAGTTCACCAGATTTTTGGAGATTTTTAAGGAAATCAACATTAACATTCCCTTCCATGAAGCCTTGAAGCAAATGCCCACATATGCAAATTTATGAAGGACATCTTGCCAAACAAGAGGAAATTTGAAGCTACAGGGCTAGTCAAAATACCACAATGTTGTGCTGTTTACCAAGGGGAGCTACCTATGAAGGCAAAGGATCCTAGATGCTTCACAATTCCCTGTATTATAGGGAATTTCTTTTGCTCTAAAGCCTTGTGTGATTTAGGTGCTAGTATTAACCTGATGTCATACTCTATATTTCTGAAACTTGGCTATGCATAATTGAAGGAAACATCTGTCATGCTCCAATTTGCTGATCAATCTATGAAGAAACCTAAAGGATTGCTGGAGGATGTGCTAATCAGAGTAGATAAATTTATCTTCCCAACAGATTTTCTATCCTAGGTATGGAATCTGAACCAGAGGCCCCCATCATTCTTGGAAGACCCTTCCTAGCTACTGGTAATACCCTGATTGATGTACAAAAAGGTCATATCACACTCAGGGTAAACAATGAGACTTTAAATTTCAATATTGCTAATTCTTTGAAACAACCTGCTAACTTATCATGTTTCTCCGTGGATATCATTGATGAGGAATTGAGTGAGGATGCTGAGGAGATTGTCTCAGAAGCCATTATGAGCCCATATGCTATGGAGGGAGAGCTATTGGAGGACATCCCATATACTTCAGAGCAGGAGGTGGTTGAGGAATTACCCACCACCAAAAAACATTCTGAAGTACCAATTCCAAGACCTGAGCTGAAGGAATTACCAAAGCATTTGAAGTATGCTTTCCTAGAAAAGGATGCTTATCCTATCATCATTTCTGCTGAACTAACTAGTGACAAGGAGGAGAAATTACTAACAATCCTCAGAAAATGGAAGAAGGCTATTGCTTGGTCTATTTCAGATATAAAAGGAATATCTCCAGCTATCTGCATGCACAAAATTCTCATGGAAGAGAATCACAAGCCAACAACTCAATTTCAAAGAAGGCTAAATCCAACTTTGAAGGAAGTAGTGAAAAAGGAGGTAATCAAACTTTTGGATGCAGGCATCATTTACCCCATCTCTGACATTGCATGGATTAGCCCAATGCAAGTGGTTCCTAAGAAGGGTGGGACAATTGTAATAAAGAATGAGTAAAATGAACTAGTACCCACCAGGACTGTCACAGGCTGGCGTGTGTGCATCGATTATCGCAAACTCAATGAGGCCACACGAAAGGACCATTTTCCACTACCCTTTGTTGATCAGATGCTTGAGAGAGTTGCAGGACACAGTTTCTATCAGTTTCTTGATGGTTATTCAAGTTATAATCAGATTCCTGTTGCACTTGAGGAACAGGAGAAAACTACTTTTACTTGTCCCTATGGCACATTTGCATATAGGAGGATGGCATTTGGACTCTGCAATGCTCTTGCTACTTTCCAGCGCTGCATGATGGCAATTTTCGCAGACATGAATGAGAAGATTCTTGAAATATTCATGTACGATTTCACATTGTTTGGTAGTTCTTTTGATAATTGTCTAACAAATTTAGAATCTATTTTGCAGCGCTATGAAGAGACTAATCTAGTCCTCGACTGTGAGAAGTGTCATTTCATGGTACAGGAGGACATTGTCTTAGGCCACAAGATCTCTGAAAAGGGAATCAAAGTGGATAAGGCAAAAATTGATGTCAAAGGGGTGAGAAGCTTCCTAGGACATGTTGGCTTCTATCGCCGATTTATAAAGGACTTCTCAAAGATCACTAAACCCCTCACTAATCTCCTCACAAAAGATGTCATGTTCTGTTTAGACTCAAACTATATCGCTGCCTTCAATTTGCTGAAGGAAAAACTTATCATTGCCCTAGTTGTTGTAGCACCAGACTGTAGTCAACCCTTTAAGCTGATGTGTGATGTCAGTGACACCTCCATTGGTGCAGTGTTGGGCTAGAGGCAAGAAAAGATTTTCAGAGTTATTTATTACGCCAGTCGCACACTAACACCGACATAAATGAATTATGCAACTACTAAAAAGGAATTTATAGCTGTAGTTTTCACTTTTGATAAATTTTGTTCCTATCTGATTTGTTCAAAGGTGATTGCTTACACTGACCATGCAACTATAAAATACTTGATGACAAAGAAGGATGCAAAACCTCGTTGTTCATGTGGAACTGAGAGACAAAAAGGGAACAGAAAATGTGGTAGCTGACCACCTCTCATGATTGGAGACTGCACCTAAGGAAGAGACAGACATCTTGGAAGACTTCCTAAATGAGCACATCTTCAGCTGCACAATCATTGCCGATGTAAGGTTGATTACTAACCCTCCTTGATTTGCTGACTTTGCCAATTTTTTAGCAGGGGGATGGATGCCTACTGGATGGACCTTACAACAGAAAAGGAATTTTTTCTTTGATTTAAAATATTATATCTGGGAGGACCCATATTGGTTCAAGGTATGTGCTGATCAGATCATCAGACGATGCATTCCAGATGAAGAAGTCTAGGTCATAATAGAGCATTGCCACTCAAAAGAAGCTGGAGGACATTTTGGAACCAATAGGACAGTTGCTAAAATTCTAGAGAGTGGGTTCTACTGGCCCACAATATTCAAGGATGCCCAACTATTTTGCAAATCTTGTGATCGTTGTCAAAGGATAGGTAACATATCTAAGCGAAATGAGATGCCCTTACAAAACATTTTATATTTTGATATATTTGATGTGTGGGGCATAGACTTTATGGGACCCTTTCCTAAATCTTTTAACAATGAGTACATCTTAGTTGTTGTGGACTATGTGTTCAAGTGGGTAGAGGCACTGACCTCACCTACCAATGATGCAAAAGTGGTAGTGAAATTTTTGAAGAAAAATATTTTCACCAGATTTGGTATCCCCAGGGCCGTCATTTCTGACAATGGCTCACACTTCTGCAACCGACTATTTACTAATCTGCTGGGCAAATTTGAAGTGACCCACAAGCTGAGCACTCGTTATCATGCTCAATCATGTGGTCAGGTGGAAGTTTCAAATAGGGAAATCAAGAGAATACTTGAGAAGACAGTCAACTAATCCAGGAAGGAATGGTCCCTCAGACTGGATGATGCGCTCTGGGCCTATTAGACTGCAATCAAAACACCAATTGGAATGTCTCCCTATAGGCTTGTGTTTGGAAAAGCATGTCATCTACCATTGGAATTAGAACACAATGCCTACTGGGCCACAAAATATTTGAACTTTGACCCTAGTCAGTCAGGAAAAGAGAGACTACTCAAGTGAAATGAGCTCGACGAGTTCCGAAGCAACGCCTATGAAAACAGCAAGATATATAAAGAACGCACAAAAAAATGGCATGACCAGAAAATTCAGACGAAAGATTTTCAGCCTGGTCAACAAGTACTTCTTTATGATTCCAAACTTAGGTTGTTTCCGGGTAAACTCAAGTCCAGATGGACAGGGCCATTTGAAGTAGTTAATTCCTCTCCTTTTGGGGTTGTTGAACTAAAGACATTAAAAGGATCATGGACTTTTAAAGTCAATGGGCATCGACGGAAGCATTATATTGAAGGAGTCCATTATGTCTGAATAGAGAACATCATTCTGAAAGAACCCTAGATCGGGTCAAACCAAGTCAAGCAAACGACTATAACTTAAAACTACACTGCCTAACCCCTATTTTTCTTTTTTCTATTTTGTTTTCTATTTTCTTGTTGTAGGTCGCGTCAAATTCTGTTCCAGAACACGGTCCGTTTTGATCAAAACAGACCATGTTCGAACTGAGAAGGAGTAATTGGTTCGCAATCGAGCCAAAACGGTCCATTTTGACTAAATGCACCGAGTCAGTATTTACGAGAATACATCAAAAAAAAGAAAAAAAATGGTTCGTGTTCTTCCTGTCAAGTGTCTCTGGATCCGAATCGATGCGTCACATCAGTCAACGAGTCAGTAAATGGTCAAATCTACATCGAGATCACGTAGGACAAAATGGACCGTGTTCCAAACATTGTCTGTGTTTTTACACGTCACATCTATTAGCAGGCATGACTATGCTCCGTAATCCGCGCATCACCTTGATTGTCGCGCCAACAGCCCGCGTCCACCAACTACATTAATGAGGTAAAATGTTTTTTTCTATAAAATCACTTCTCCGTCTTCTTTTCTTCTCCATCTGCAGATCCGAGCTTTCCACCTTCGCTCTTCGCAACTCCGACACTGTTCTTCTCCAACGCATTCGGCCGCATCACCAACTCCGGCCGCGTTCTGCAACTCCGGTTGCGCGCATCTCATCGGCAGTTTTCTTCTCGACCGCGTCTGCAACTCCATACACCCGTCGCGCGCCGCCTCGATCGCCCGCATTCTGCAACTTCGGCCACGCCTCTTCACCGTCTTGAGATCAACTCCGGCCGCTTCGAACTCTGGCAGCATCCTTCGATTGGCCACTGCGTTCTTCAACGCCCTCTCTCTACAACTCAACGCGACCAGCGGCCGCTGGCCGCACTCCTCTTCGACAGCCGCACTCTCCTTCATCTCCGGATGCATCAACAAATCCAGCCGCACGCAGCCCTTGACGCCGGATTCCAAACACCCGCCGCACCCCTTCGTCTGCAACAACGCGCCGCGTACTTAAACGAGTCCTAGAACCACCACCTCTCTTCATCTCCAAACGAACCAAAGCAACAAGCCATGACATCATCCCTCTGAAAACGGACCGTTTTCTTCAGCACGGACCGTGTTCAACCGTAAAAATACCTCCACGCCGCCGAACCTTACAAGCTATGGAGGAGGAGGCCTAAGCCCAAATGCCAGACCCAACAATGATTCCAAGGCCAGTGCACTTCGAGTACAAAGACTGGGAGCAGGAGCGATTATACCAGTGGATAGGGCAACTACCATTCATAGCCACTAAATATGCCTGCCTCGACACTATGCATTAGATTGGGATCTATGATGATGTTGTCACACTTTTTGGGCGGGTCGGTATGGGTGAGTTTTTGCTTAAGCAATGGTCAACTTATGTAAAGCTAATTTATGAGTTCGAGTGCTTTCGAGGCCGAACATATCGACAGACTCACCCCACAGAGAGAAAGGTCCAGACGGGAGGTGCCCACTGTCTCCTTCCGGATATACAACACAAATTTTAAACTAACTCTGAGAGAACTCAATGATGTCTTTGGATTTCCTGACCTCAACCATAATCCTGATAATACTGATTTCAGCCCATCTCATATTTGGATAGACACTATAGGCGAGGATCATCTACAGTTGGTGTGCACCAAGGCGAGCAGAATCCAAAATCCAGTCTTGCGATATGTCCATAGGATCCTATCCAGCACTATCTGTGATCGAGGTGACAGTGATGGGGCTGTTAACGAGACCGAGTTGTTTCTCATGTGGGCAATGCTAGAGGGGAGACAGATTAATGTTGGTGCCTTCTTAGCCTTCAACTTGCAGAAATGCACGAAGAAGACTAAGGGGACTATCATCATTGGTAGCTTGGTCACAGCTATCGCAGAGCACTGACGGCTTCATCTTGCACCCCTGCTACCTCTTGCACCATCCCGGATTGATCACATTAAGGTAATTCATATTAAACTTATTACGATGATTCGGGGTGAACCATACTTTATCTTCAGGGGCCGCAAGGAGAAGATTGCTTGTAGCAATAGGGCACGAATCACAGTTCTAGATCGTGCCAACTGGCTTTACTTTCCTCCTCTAGCTACTGAGGATGAGCCCGAGGAGCTAGCACAACCTACCCAGCCGATGGAGGGTCCCTCACATGCTAGACCTAATTACTAGGAGGGTCCCTCATATGCGAGACATTATTATCAGGATTATCAGGAGGGTCACTCATATCCCAGGGATGATTATCAGGAGGAGCCTGCATATAGCGAGCCACATTACCATATGCCCAAAGAGATTGTTCCGCCTTCAGGGCCACCAGAGCAGGCCATACTTATAGCTTTGCTTATGCGCCACAGTATGGCTCTTCTACTTCTTTAGGCGCATTCTACTTTGCCGCCCTGCAGAGCACCTTGGAGGGGATTCGTGTAGAGCAGGCGGAGTATCACCATGCAAACATGAGCCGTTGGGATTATGTGAATTAGTCAGATGTGGGATTTTATGAGAGAGGAGCATCACTGAGCAGAGGAGGACAGAGAGTGTATGGTCTAGCTAGAGAGGATAATGCGGCGCCAACAGGATACCACATCATCCAGGGTCACTTTGGGACGGGACTACCTTAGCCTCCACCACCGCCACAGTGATGCATCTAGGTCGTTTCTCCTCTTTCTTCTATTTTTGAGAGTCTGCATTTTGTTTGTATTTCTCAAATCTTCTCAACACTGAGGGTAGTGTTTGATTCAAAGCTTGGGGATGTTGCATCTGTCATGCATTTTTGTTTCTGCATTTGTTGCATATTTGCTTATGTATTGCATTATGTATTGCATGCTATCAGAAAAATTTGCATTATCTCGTGTCAAACTATCTGACTTACTAATACTTACTAACTTCAAGTACTGACTTAAGACACCTCTCTATTTCATGAAATCTAAATGTTGTTGTTTTTATTGATTATCCCTTGATTAACGGGTTTTGGAAAGCAGTTAGTGCAATGTAAAATTATGAGCTTTGTACTACATTATTTGTCTAGCTGATTTTTATTATGTTCTGATTATATCTGCATTTTTATTGAACATATTAAGTAATTGTTGAGCTTATTTTGAATAAGTATAAAGATAATAAAATTGAAAATATTGAAAAATTTTGAAAAATATATTTGCATAATAATTGTTGAGGAGGTCCAAAAGTGTTATCTAGAACCTTGGTGTATCCGGGTTATTAGATCCGTAGGGGACTCTTGCGCAACTTAAGACCTTCTGGCTTGGTATCTGCCGATTGAAAGCCCATTACATGGATTACCTTGTGGAATATAGAGAAGCACTTGAGAATTCAAATCACAATTCGGTTTAAAATCTTCTTTTAGAACCAGGATTTGTTCGGGCAATTAGACTCGAGGGGTGCCCTAAACATCTGTTGCCCTAAGACCATCTGGTATGGGAGTCATCAGTTGAAAGCCTTGTGTACCCTAATTGAAGATTAGAACTTAGAATAATTTCAACAATAGCTCAACTCTTACTTGTATTTTTAACATTAATGCATCTATATGATTGATGGTTTTCCTTTTTGGAACTAGACTTGCAATGTTTAAATATGTTTGAGTTTATAATTATTACAAGACTGGGACTTCTTGGAAAGAGGATAGAAACTCTTGTGATAATCTTTTAAAAGCACAACAAGAGGAAAACATTGATTAATGAGAGGAAAGGTAAGATGGATTTTTCTTGAGCTTTGTCTTTAAGTTTTTGCTTGAGGACAAGTCAGTGTTCAAGCTTGGGGATGTTTGATGCGAGCATAAATATACATGTTGCATGCATCCATATCATATTATTTCTTGACATTTAGTATAGGTTTATTCATGATTTTCATTTTTTATTCATTATATTTTGTCTGTGAGTCAGAAACTATCCATATGTTCTCTGTTGGTTAATTTTCAGGCAAAAGAGTCTTAAAACTGCAAAGAATTCAAATAGAAGATCAAATAGTCGAGGCTTCCAAGGATTCAACTTCAACACGGGTCGCGTTAGCCAAAACAGGTTGTGTCCATCGAGTTAATCGTCCACTTCAGTTTCCGTTCTCAACACGGACCGCACTTGCCACAACGGGGTGTGTTCAAGCCACGTCAGCTTAGTGCCACGACCGTGTTCCACGTCAAAATGGTGGCATCATCTAATCAGAAGATGCCACGTGTCCTCAATGACATCAAAATCGTCACAGACTCGACCGTGTTCTTTCTCCTCATTTTTCGGGCCCTGTGCGCAGCCGTTTTGAATATTTTGTTATTTTTCTCGAGAACGCGGTCGTGATCTTCACAGACTCGACCGTGTCCTTTCTCATAGCAAACTCGGGCCGTGTTGTTCACGCACCCAGTTTTGTCGTTTTCTGAATACTTTATTTGTTTTTGAGACGAACACGGTAGCAATTGTTGCCGACTCGACCGTGTTCTCTCTCATCATCTAAAGTGCCGCATTTTTCGCCGGCTAGACGCGGTTCGTTTTGGACGCAACGCGGGCCATTTTCGCCACACTTTTGTTCGGTTGTTTTCATGGGTTTTCCTGTTTGGATACAAGGATCTATGTCTATCTGATTCCAGAATTCATAGATTGTATGTTGCTATTCACTCGAGAGAGGCCTAGCAATTTAGGATTTGATTTTATCACATTTTAACTTAATTGATTTTGGGATTAATGTTTTTACATATTCCTGATTTTAATTATGATTAAAGTAGTTAGGTCATCCGAAAGGAGTCTTATATTATTAAATCGATCCTTCTGCCATCCAACATTCAGAGATTTTTATTGATTATATCCAAAAGATAATAGTGGTGAAACAAATTTCTATCCCTAACCAACCTAATCTATTTATCTTTTTAAACTTTTGAAAAACTTTGATATCATCTTTTGTCTTTTCTTTCTTTTATCTTTTCTTTTTCTTATCTTTTTAAAACAAAATTTTAAAACTTCCCATTTCAAGTTTTCAGATAAGATTTCATATTTAATTTCATTAGTCTCTGTGGGATCGACAACTCAGTATTTACTCTTTATTACTTGAGCGATCGGTACACTTGCCGAGTATTTTTACACGTGTGATTTTTCGCATCAGGGCCAAGTAGGCCTTTATGGTTCTAGGTTGTTAGCCCGGTGGACAGGTAGTTTTCGGTTGAGGTTGCTTAAGGAGTTGGGTCTCACCCCTTGGTACTCTGATTAACCCTCGAACCTTGAAAATGTTGGGTCGAACTAAACAAGTTGGCTGCTTTATTCCTGTGAAATCAAATTTGCGTTAAGTAAAAACTCTAGGTTGCCTCCTATAAAGCGTCTTGTTTAAAGTCTCTAGCTGGACTTCCTTCTTCTAGGTGTCTTCAGGTGAGTCGTGAGTCTGGGGTTCATCTTATGAATCTTGGGTCAACCTGGTAAGATAGGCTTTGATTCTTTGTCTGTTTACCGTGAATAGTTCTCCTTTCTCATTTCTGAGTTGGACTGCACCTAATGAATGGATTTTGTTGATAATGAAGGGGCTTGACCATCTCGATCTCAGCTTCCCCGGAACGAAACGCAGTTTAGAATTGAAAAGTAAAACGGAGTCACGTTCATTGAACTTTCTTTTTTGGATCCAACTATCATGTCATAACTTAGTTTTCACTTTGTAGATGCTTGCATTTTTTGTAAGCTTGGTGTCGGATCTCTTCCAGTTCGTTCAACTGGAGTTTTCTTTGATCACCAGCAGCTTGTAGGTCGAGGTTGAGGTACTTGATTTCCCAGTACACCTTGTGCTCAAGCTCGACTGGCAAATGGCAAGCCTTCCCGAATACAAATCTGTAGGGGGTTGCTTTGAGGGAAGTCTTGTAAGCTGTTCGGTAAGCCCACAAAGCGTTAGGAAGCTTGGAGCTTCAATCTTTCTTTCATGTTGATACCACTTTTCGAGGATGGCCTTGATCCGCTGATTTCTTACCTCAACATGTACGCATGACTGCAGATGATATGTGTTGAGACTTTATGGTGGATCGCATATTTTCTTAGCATTACTTCAAATTGATTTTCCAGAAAATGCTTCCCCCCATCACTGATCAAGACTCGAGGCATGCCGAATCGTGAGAATATATTCTTCATAAAAAGCTTTAGTGCGGAGGCTGAGTTGTACCTCGCAGTAGGTATTACCTCTACCCATTTTGAAAGTAGCCAACCGCTACCATAATGTATTTGTAGGGGCCCATATAGTTGACCACTCAGATGTCGAAAATCTTCGTTGCTTGAATTCCTTTTTGAGGCATCTCCTGGTGCTTCCCTATTTTGCCTAATCTTTGGCAGTCATCGCATAATGAGACATAAGCATGAACGTCTCTGAATATGGTCGGCCAGTAAAATTCAACCTGCAGGATCTTGGTGGCAGTTCTTTGGGTTCCCCCATGACGTCCATGAGGTGGGGTGTCATATTCGGCAATAACCTTGAGAATTTCTTTGCCATCTATGCACCTTCTTAGTTGGCCATTTAGGCAATCCTTGAAGAGCAAGGGGTCATCCCAGAAGTAACTTTTGACTTTAGTGAAGAATTTTCTCTTTTGTTGTGGGGTAAGGTTTGGAGATACCACCTTAGCTGCCAGATAATTTGCTATGTTGGCCAACTAGGGTGGACCTTGGCTAATAAGGGTCAGCAAGTGGTCGTCTGGTAGTAGATCCCGGATAGGGATCGAGTCACCCTTGAAGTCTGGAGGCACCTGTAGCCTGGATAGATGGTCGGCAACTTGGTTCTCAGCTCCGCTTTGATCCTTAATTTCAAGGTCAAATTCTTGCTAAGCCAGCACCCGTCTGATTAGCCTGGGCTTGGCTTCCGTCTTAGAGAACAGATGCTTCAATCCATGTGGTCGGTATGCACGATCACCTTGGAGCCGATGAGGTAGGGTCCGAACTTGTCCATGGCATAAACCACGGCTAGCAACTCCTTAGTGGTTGTATAATTTTGCTGTGTAGGGTTGAGTATCTTGTTAGCGTAGTAGATGACATGGTGAAGCTTGTCCTTCTTTTGACTCAGGACTGCTTCCACTGTGTTGTCACTGGCTTCGCACAAAACCTCGAAAGGTAGGGTCCAATTTGGAGGTTGCATGACTGGAGCTGAGGTCAGAGAGACATGGTTGATTTTCTTGAAGGTTGAGAGACAAGCTTCGTCAAATATGAAGTCAATGTGCTTGTGCAGCAGATCTTTTAGGGGCTTGGTTATTTCGAAGAAATCCTCGATAAACCTCCGGTAGAAACCGGCATGACCCAGGAATCCTCGTCGCAAGATGTTCGTCAAGCCTCCTAGTCGTCCGCCACCTCCTTTGGCCAACAGCTTGACATCCTGGACCCCCCTCGACAACCCTGGTAGCCCGCTGAACTCCGCAGCCTCCTGGACACCACCTGCATTGAAGACTCCTGACAAGCTTCTTGGTCGTCCGCCATCTCTTGTGACTGACCGCTTGACTGTCGTTCCCGTATCTTCAAACGCTCTGGACGTCCGCTGTCTTCCACAACATCCCGGACGCCCACTCCTGGCTATGAAGATCCCTCAGGATCCATGGTCGCCCGTGACACCTACGTTCGACCACCCTGGACATGCACTTCCCTCTTCAGCTTCCCCT